>JAOVVI020000929.1:0-27050 GCA_028571085.2 Nepenthes alata | reverse complement strand
AATTCATCTACAAATAACAATTTATCAATTATAGAATAATCATTTGAAATTTAGTGTAACTAAGATAAATATACAGGTACTCATTATTTATAATTCTCACGCAATATTCTTTTTACATATAGAGCTCATTTTAATTTATTTTCTTTTTTTTTTTTAATTTCAATGAACTCCACATTACAAATGGGAAAATTAAGTATCATTCCTCCAAAGGAAAAGCAACGAAGAGTACATGCTTTCTTTTAAATGCATTTGCAGAATCCAGCAGATTTTCAGAGCCATCCCCCAAACTAGTTCCTGTCTTATTTGCCTAGTATTTCCCCAGTATTTTGGGGCATAAGTGGCTAAAAATAAAACTAGTGTGGTTTTTTTTATCTTTTTCATTTTGTTTATTTGGGGGGTTGGGAGGGGCGTTCATTTCGACATTTAAACAAATTAAAGGACTGCATTGCAATTTCTTATAGATGGTGGACTCAAAACACAATTTAGCAAGAGTTCACGGACAGACCTTGTGTTCTTGTGTACACTTTGCTCTGCTGATCTTCCCTTCATTTTCAGGTATCAAACTGGACTGCAAATGTTAGTCGATATATTTAAAAATAACTTAAGTTAGACATTAAAAAATATCGATATTGGAGGTATCCAATTTTAATATATATCAGCCAATATCAATATATTGAATAAATAGAATAAAAACAGATGACTAAAAGTAATTACAGAAAGAAACTGAGAAAGAGTTAAACCAAATGTAATAATTCTGTCAAAGAGCCTATGGCTGCAGGTCCACCCCTTTCAAGAAGGGAAATAGCCAGTTCATACTCATGCCACCCTCTCAATCCATTAGCCAGTTTCTTCAGTGTTTCCAGCTTCACTTCTCGTATCCATGCCGGTGAAAACCTCACCACTAAACCCACCAAAGAACAGACATAGGATTTCCAAGTGGCCGGGTGACACCCAAGCCGTATATTCCCCTCCAATACTCCGGCCACAAACTTGAGATGAACCTCAAAAACACGGCCTCTCCGAGATAACACCCATGGTGTCGGTTTTGAACCAGCGCTCCATACAAGAGAACCTGATAACACTAACAAGTATGCCATTGCATATCCTTCCAACATGTAGGAAATTTCACTAAGCTGCCCGTGTTTCTCGGTACGTGTGGATAGTAGCCGTGTTGGGATAGTCTCCTGGTACAGTTCTTGGACTCGCTGAAGTCCGCCTGCCACACACAGAAGACTGGCGCCAAGAGCAGCCACCTCCTTTGCCTTTGTGGTGGCGAAGGCTAGAGATGATTGACTAGATTTTAACTGCGAGGCGCATGTGCTTGCCCATCTATTAGCCAATTTGCATGTATACTCGGACACAAGTCTCACAATAATGTCATTCACATATTGCACATCGTGTATGGATCGACATGATCGTAGATAGAGAAACCCGGGTGCTATAGAGGTGCCAGAATTATTGCTGCAGATAACGGTACCCAATAGGCGATTAACACTACTAAGAGATGTCGATGAAGGGGCTGCACTGGGGAGCGATCCAAGGAATGAGATAAAGCAATTCCTAAGAAGCTGTCCGACAGCTTCCCAGTTGTGTCGGAAAATAGAGCGGGAACTAGAAAAGATAATGAAATGATGCCAACGTCGGATTTTCTGTGCCCACAGAGAGCTCATTATAGGCATGCTGGGCCAAGGACAACCAGAAGCACAATTCTCTAATGCAGGTCCGGCAACTGCAACAATGTACTCCAAACTCTTGTCAAGCTTGAAGGTAATTGTCAAGCTCACCAAAGCTGCCATTGGCAACGGAAGCATGGCATCAGAACTCTCTGCACAAAAGTCATTGAAGATGCGTTAGACAAGAAAATAATTTGCAATCGTAAACTTTGTAGTAAACACTTGTCATTGACATTCTTCATATCCACTAATTGTAAGGAAAAGGCATTCTTAAAATTGACACTGAATGAAAAGGATTTTGCTCGGCGTTGATTTAAACAAGCTACAACTTCATTAAATGTTCCAATCTGCACAAATCACACATATCGAGCGCCAGTATATAGTCTTAATGATGCGATAATGACACAAGTGGTAAGGATAATGAGATCCAGTACCCTTCTGTTTTGGTATTAACTTTCATGGTTGTCATTTACAGTAGTACTGCCGCATTCTTCTGGTCCTTGGCTGAAAATAGTAGATGGCTACAAATGGTTACAGTTAGAAACAACTACAATCAGGAATCACCTATTTCTGCAAGTGATGAAAACAGATATTTTCCTTATATCATAGAGCTAAAAAACCCAAAGTGGTTCAGCCCTTTTCCGAACTCCGTGCATGTCAAATTAAGTAGAGCATATTCAAACCAGCATCAAGTTTCTCACAGAAGCAACATGAGCTATTATAAATTTATAATTTTCCTTGCAGAGATTTCTCTAATATTTGGTCTCTTTTCTGCAGGCATATTTACATAATAAGGCTGCAGCCAAATGACGAGAACATAAAGTAATTTCAAAACATTCTGACACTCAAAATAGCTACATATATACCGATTTTTTGCTAGTACCATGTTATTATTAAGCAGACAGACGGTAAGCATAGATGCTAACCATTCTAAGGCTTCAACTAGCATTTCTTTGAATGCATCAGCAATTGGACCAAGATCAACTGCTTGTAGCAACTGCAGTCACAAACTAATTATGAACCTCACTGCTGATACTGGTAACCAGGTTTCTGATAGGTATTTAATTTGGACAAGTTAGCTATGGATGGAGGCCAATCAAAGTGAAGTAACTCAAGATTAAATTCTGATCAAATCAAATGCTGATGGATCCCAGGGTTCAGTGGCAGATATAATTTACACAGGTTTGCCCAACAGTGACTAAATATTAAGCAAAGTTGTAAACTGAAAGGAATACATTCTAAGATTTTAAGTGACTTTACACTGGCTTCCCCAAAAACCTCAATTCGTGCCTTAATTTCATTAATGAAGTCTTTCCATTTAAAACCAGGAAAGCCATCGTGAAACAAGCATATTGCTCGCTCCAATTCACCAAAATCAGCTTATTTTCAAGTTGGATCGAACTAACTTATCCAGTATATAGTTCCCACTTCCACAAGCAATATTCTGGATAGGATGCAAGTTCTTAACCTTTTAGTAAGTGTTGGCAGCAAATAGTTACATCAAAAACTTAAATCTCTCTGCTAGTGCAAGACAATACCACTACCACCTCACCAGCCAATTGGCCTAAGACAATTATGAACTTGGTTAACGTCAATAACATAAAGTCTAAATATAGGCATACAGAAGAATCTTTGAACCTACTTCCTATTGTTTCTGCTGATTTTAATTCCCAGAAGCATGATTTTCAATTCCTCACAGTGATAGAAAAAAGAGAATGATTCTGCAACATGCATTAACATCAACCCTATGAAATGGCATGGCATTTTCATCTTAAAAATAACATAGCTGCCCACAAATTCCATAGGAATCTCAGGATTGTGATAACCATATCAGAGATCATTTAAAATGAAATCATAATATATCTTTTAACAGAAATTTTTTAACTTATATCAGAATTATCGACATTACCTAGATGAATATCTGGCATTCAAAGTATCAATGGTTAGACTAATAAGAGGTGAGATAAATAAAGGTAGAGAAATAAATGATATAGCATACCCAAGGAACAGCTTGGAAGATCAACTCCAGCAGCAACAAGAATTTCTTTGATATCAGATTCAACAGCCGCGAGGTTTGCAGCCGGACTAGGCCAATCTACTCCATTCATCGAAACTGGTTTCCATATACCACGAGTAACTTCTGCAGAGAAGTAACTAATAATCGACGCAATAGAAGCAGGCAGAAAATCAACAAGGTCTCTCAAGCCTGTAAGGTATCAAATAATTCAGGGTAGACAAGGCATTGATGAACCAATTGAATCATTAAAAATTGCAGAAAACATTAGTCCAACCCACTACATTGCAAATCCTTTTCTTTGCATTTGATGCTACAGGTGGATGAATAATACTTTGCAGTGAGCAGGAAGCAAAATAAATGGACTGAGACATAAAATGAGGGTGATTTAAGCCAAAATGGATTTGGAAAATGAAGAAGTTTTTGAAATATTGGACCTGTAGTCAAGTCTCTGGACGAAAGCCTTCCATAGGCACAGGATGCCAACATTTCTTCAAGAACTAATGGGATCGCTTCTAAAATCTCCCAAGCAGAGAGAAAGGGCATCCAGCAAGAAGATTCTCCAATAGATGCAGGGTGGCCATTTATGCTGCTGGTTGATAGTGTTGAAGAATCAGCAGACATAGTTCCACTCATATTCCATTTGCAGAAAATCATATTTAATATTTTAGTAGCTATTTCATGGATCGGGCTTCCACTGCAGAGGCCAGAAAGAGTAGAGGCTACGCATGATTTGTTTAGGCAATACCAAGCTCGTAATTTGGGGTAGGAATCAATATATATAGGATGGTCTGATGTTGGTGCTAGCGCACCTAATCCATTGGACATTTCACAAGGAGCAGCAGAAGTATGTGACACTATCTGCCTATTGCGCAACATCAGAAGATATTCCAGTGTAAGCTCATGTCCCATAGCTCCTCTACCTCTGATGCAGTGCTCAAGAGGGGGACTATAAAATTTCCAGAGCCTAAGGAGGAAGAGAAATGCAGAAGAGAAAACCACATAAATTGAGGACTCATCACTGATGTTAGATCTCTGGATTGATGGCGGTACAAGGGAACCAAAGACCTCACAAAGAGGCATTAAAGAAGCAGCAACTTCAGGGATCTGTCAGAAGGAAAAATTTGGAATCCTCAATGAGCTTGCAATAACATGTTGATAAGATGATCATGACCACCCAAAAAAATGCAAAGTACAGAAAAAAGAAAAGCCGAGGTTGATGACAGACACATTGGCAATATAACTTATTCATGATTTTCCAACCCCCAGGGAAAAAGATCCATCCGTTTTGGGTCGGTTGCAAGCAAGGAGGGATTGTTCAAATATGCATCATTAAGCAGTTCCGCTTTCTCAATCCGAGAAGTACATTGTTGGAATCCCTCACCCACAACTGGCCCAAAAGGGAAAGACCTTTCCCCCTACGGGTAGGAAAATCATGATCAGGGCAAGGTAAGGTAGCATTATAGATTGATTGCAATAATTTGCATAAAAAAATTACCAAACTCCAACTGAGAAATAGTGGATTTTATGAAATGGATTCTTAGGAATTCAATGCAGGAATCATGCCTACTGTCAATCTGGGTATTTCTCTTTCCAGATTAGGATCCATAGCTCAAATTAAAGGCATAGTAGGTATTCTATTCTATGTAACAAAGAACTTATTTTTATTAACTCTTGGGTTCAAGAATTTCCAGAGTGTTAAAAGCAAGTATGATATCATTATCACAAATTTCTACATTATTCCTCTTACTATTACTATATGCCAAACACTAGAAAATTAATTCTCAACTTACCTATAATAATTCTCAACTTTATTTCCATCTTATTTCATTACCTGAAAATAGTTATTCTATTCCTACTTTATTCCATTCCAATAATCAAATATACAATTAGTGATTGTACTCCTAATAGCCAGGCCTTATATTTGCTCTCTCTACTTCATCAACTTAATTTGACACTATCCCTTTATTGTTGTACTTTATTTATTGCACACCATCAATTCATTTTAGATGGATTGAGCATTTAGAGACCATTCAATCCACCCTCCTCTTAGGTATTTTGGCCCAATGTTTGGGAAAACACTTGATATATAGCCAACTGTCATATCACGCTGATCATCACTGCACAAAGGCTGTCTAGATTATGTTTGAATATTGATATTCACCAGGCAAGGAATAGTTGTTTGTAATTTTACTATTTGTTTGCTCCTCAGCTCACAAGTTTGCGTATTACTTGCTTTTGCAGAGTGAAGAACCATCGTTGTCGTCACAAAAGCACTACCCATCAGAATACAGGATTCAAGTATGAGAAAGGCATGCGCATTTTATCATCTTTCGTCTATGAATAAATGCCCATGATGCATCACTTCTAGTGGGATTTTTTTGTAATTACACCTTCAGCCAATTGGGACCTGTTTTACCAAAGAAAATCCATATCCAATTAATTTGAGAATCTTCAAAACATTTACTCTAGCAAAGAAACATAAATGAAAATTCAGTAATAAGGACACCTCCGTGAGTTGATTGGATGCCTAAAGGACGCGAAACAAAAGGAAGTACACAAGTACAATTTCAGCCACGTCATCTGAAGAACATTTAGGTGCTGTATGAAAGGGGGTGTTTGACAAAAAGGTAGAGCTTAGCTATGGCTAGAATAAGAAAAATTTGCCTGTTGAGATATAAAATTAAATTTTAAATAAATGTTGTACGTCATGGCAAAAATATAGCACAAAATGAAAAATACCAAAAAATTAGAAATAAGGAAATGAAATGTAGGTTTGGGAAATGGAATTATGTTCCCAAAACCATCCCAATTTAGATTGATTATTGAGATGGACTAATGTGTTCCGTAAAAACTAGTGTCGTCAATGTAGCTAAGATGAAAAATAAAAGATAAAATAATTATTTTATGGTTAATTTACTTAGCCAAAGATGTTTATATAATAGTTAAAATAATATGTTGGGATATGGGTGTAGAATCAACATTTAGCATGACATGTCTGGCTAAACAAACAAAAATAAGCATAAAAATAAGAATAAAAAAGAGTGAACAGGCGTTGGACCCGAAGGGGTCCAATCCTAGATGGTTTTTCTCCGATTGGTGGTATTGCTTAGCAAGTGAAGGATTTTTTGCAAAAAATGCAACATTGAGTTGCATTGCTCACACAATACGATAGATCTCTAGTAAGCTCATTTATTTACAATGTAATAGTATACAAAGATTGAAAGTGGTCCATAATTTATGCAATTAATGTAGTAATTGTTGTAATTGTTACAACCTTTATTAGATGATTGTGAATCAAATAAGATTACAGCTAAACTAGATGATTGTAAATCAATTAAGATAACAGCCTTGATTAGAGGATTGTAAAATGATTTATACCTTTCAATCCCATAGATTCAGGCTTATAATATTTTTTGTATCATTCTATATAATAAAAAGAAACCTTTAAAGGAGCATCATTGAGCCTTCTGGCAAATATCTGACCAAGTCACAAATCTCAATGAATAGAATGGGATTTGTGTTCGCACAAACCGTTGGTGGCCCCAAAATGGAAAAGCAACAGATGCCTTTTGCATCAACCACTTCTAAACAGGCCCTAAAATAGATGTAATGCAATGAACAAGCAACATACTATGTGATCCATGCGCTTTTTGATATCAGATGCTGTTCAAAAATGTTGATGTCCAATAATGGCCTGTTCTACTTTGACAGCACACAGCATGCTATTTGTGAATGCTTTCCACTTTAAGAACCAAGTACAGATGCACATCTAACTTCTAGAAAAGATAATTAACCCATATATACTTGAAAAAATTTCACTCACCAAACCATGCAAAGAGAGTATGTGAACAATATCTACCGAGGATGCACCAAGAAGGACAGCTTTCAGCATAGGCATATAACCAACCAAATGGCTCTGGGGTCCAATGAAATCAGGAGGAGGAGGAGGGGAAAGTAGCCTCACCACAAAGTGCACCACATGTTCCTGGAGCTCCATCAATGTTGAGTTAGAAAGCACCAAGAGGCGAGATAAATATGCACTAACACGAAATGTGCAAATCAAATAAGGACTTAACAGTAAAAAGTTGGTCCTCTAGATGGAAATTTTGAATTGAGGTGCAGCCACAGAGATAAAAACTCTGGGCAGCACAAAAATGATCTTGAACAGACATTTGGACTGAGTACAAAATAAAACGCTTGCCATATAAAAAAGGAGTTACAGTTAAGACATCTTGCGAATCAGCCTGCAATGTGTCAAGTCCTCTAATTGTCTCTGTAGCTAACTGAAGGACTAGCTGGAGTGTGCCTTTCTACACAGAAGCATATCTGTTTTTTCCCTAGCAACAATATTCCTGGATAAGAAAGGAGTTTCTCATATAGGTGACTCAAAGTTTTGGATGTTTACATATATAGCTTTGAACCAGTAGCCTAAAAATGAAAATCTGTTGTCGTAATGGCACACTTGTCAATGCCGAAGGAATGCAAGAAGGCCTAGACCACCTTATTTATGATTTTTCTTTTAATTCTGCTAAAATACCGTGTTGAAGCAATGGTTGCGTGCCCCAATTGCCTCCCACGAGCTTGGGAAACAGAAAAATACATGTTTGATGCCAAACACTTGAGCAAAACATTTTTCAAGACAAGTGTTTTATCAATTTTCTTACCCTTGCCCTTTTTGCTTGGATAGGTTTCACTTCTAAAATTGGTTTTACGAAAGGGGGGTAAAGGAAAGGTGAGGATAAACTCTTGCAATTATTTAAAGATGTCTGCAACACTTCTTACAAATCTCTCCGGGGCCATTTTGTGTCGCTTCGGGAATAACACTTTACAATTCCCATTCCTTGCCGCCAATCTTTTCACCAAGCTTTCCCACCTATCCATGCTAGAGTAAGAGGTTTCCGCCCCAATAATCAAGTTTATTTCATCCACGGGAGAACACCAGTGAAACCACACTTCTCACAGCGGTTCTTACTCTCTCATGTTCCCAAACCCACAGCCCTTTCATCTAAAGCGTTCCATATCTCCATTTTCATTCTCTATCTAACTCTCACCTTGTTTGTACCTGTAAATGACTACCACCATAGGTCAATCTCTCACTATCAACATTGCCTAACACCCATCTTGTTTCACTGTTTTTGCAACATAAAATGAGTGAGGCTCTTGCTCCACCATTCAAGTTAACATTGCCGCATATCATCACCATTACAATCAAGCTCATGCCACTACCGCCACGACCCATTTCACCCCACCTTTTCCACCCCTATTTCTGTGCCACACTTCTCGTTTCATCTTGTGTTTGTCCCCACCAAACGTCGCCTATGACATGCCACTATAACTTGTACCCGCCACTGCACTCAACCTCATAGCATCACCTTATAAATCCTCTCTCTTTCCCCCTCACCCCCTTTCCCCACCTCTTCCTCCTTCATCTCTTATTGCTCCCCCCTACAAATCACCTGTCTCACCATCACATCACATCACATCAAAGCACAAAACTATGCATCATCCTTGACATTTTCTGATTCCCCAGAAAATTGCAAGCTATTTAACAGTTATAATTGCAGAGTTGAGGGAAACAAGATCAGTTGCCAATAGTATTGAAATTAGATAACAATCATAGCAATTTTAAACCAACTATAGATTCTATTTTTTTATGAATCCATCATTTGATTTTATTTTAGTGCATTGAGGACAGGCTTATGCATTCTTCTTGCAACTGGACAAGGACAACAAAAAAATTTTGTCCAGTTCGTGTAAGCGAATTTTTCTTTTGCAACTCCTTTTTTCCCCTCAGTAAAGTATGGCAGTTTATAATTTATTACTAAATTGAATTACAGTGCATTCTTTCTGTTTCGGTTCCCTTTCCTTTTTCATTTGAAGTTTAGCAAAGTTCTATTTATTGTTGACCATATATGCACGGATAGGTGATGGTGGTGGGAGTATAAGATGGCAGTTGAAAAAAGGATTTGAGTGGTAAGGTGCGTATTACGGGCAATCAAGGTGACCATTGTTGACCATAGTGGCTGTTCACTGGCAGCAAAGCAGGGCTTTCTCCATGCCAGGAGTGATAGGGGAGGAAATGGTGGTGACAGCTTGTCATGGTGGGCTGATGTGAGTAGGAATGGAGCACCTAACAAGATAAAGCACAGGGATCAATAGGTTAGTTACTATTACTACAATTTATTAATTTAAGAAAAGACAGTTTGTATATCATACAATTGTTTTACCTTCTCATCCAATTTTTTTGCCTCAAAAAACTCTTTCACGACATTTGAAAATGTTTGTTCACCACTACTTCATAACTTAAAATATCAACACAGTAATTATCATCATATTAATTAGGATTAAAACCAGCATTGGTTTTCTTCCCTTAGAATAGGCTAACTTGAAAGATTTTGATTTCCTACTCTAACACATACTAGTTTCCAACTACTTAAAGTAGTAGTAGAAAGCAAAAATTTAACACAACTGAATGATGTACATAAATTAAAGACGTGGCAGAGTAATAACTATTTGTCCACTGAGCTCCTGGTTTATTTGTTTTTTAAATGACAAGCAATGAGATGGAGGGTACAGTTGCACTTGCATTACAGGTAAATATTTTTCATAGTTTATTACCTTCTCATGTCTATATATTGCTAACAAACCTTAGTTGTGAAATTAACCAGAGTAACAGCAAAACACAAACATCAAGAGTCCAATGCTAAAATTTCTAGGTACAAATTATGATTATTAGAAGGCAAAAGGAAAAATGTAGAAGATGTTTAAGGAGAACAAATCCACTAGTAACCCCAAAGAAGAGGAAAAATTACATTAAATTAAGAACAATCATTTCAAAAGCTTGTCTTTTCGTATGTATATATTTTTACTTTTCATTCCATTTCCAATCAGAAGTTACTAAGATATATTTTTTTCCTGCTTCAAAAAATGAAGACACCGTTAAAACAAAGAGGGGAAAAAAGGAGATTAAATATATTCATTTTCAGACAATTTTGTCTCAACTCTTTACTTTTCTCTCCCTTCCAAAGTTGTGATAGAGGCCATAAAATTACTGCACACTTGACAAAAGCTTACACAAAAATATAACTGAGTTTAATTCAAGTTAATTCCACTAAATTTCAGTCTTTGCAGCTAGTTCATGAGTTATATCATAAATATTGTAGATAGCAAAACATTTTGTGCACGTATGAACTTTTTATGGCCTCCATACATACACATGAAACCAGGGATGATAAACATTATAAGTAGCAGTCCGCAATTTAGAAGTAGCAGAGTTCTTTGGAACAACATTTAAAAACCAGCTACTCAAAAGCATAGAAGTAAAATATACTAATATATTATAACAATTGTATGAAGGTGAGTGTTTTATCCTTTTATTACCCTTATTTATTACTAATCAATCAAGACCTTGCCAGCTGATTTTAACAAAAACATTCTGGATTGCATAAACAGAAGCTGCACAGAATCCCACTAAGCCCAATAAATTATTTTCAGTTATCTGAATAATAACTGCCTACCTGGATATTCCATCCACGGCAGAGGGATGCACCACAAAGAATCTTGGCTGCAGCTGCTTTCTCATCTTCCAGCCCATTTAATGCAGTATGATACATTTTCTCTACCTCTGCTACACTTGAACAAGAAAACAAGAAAGATATTTGAATAATATTCTGATATATCACTGTTCAATTTATTTATGTTTGATGAGTACCTTGAAGCAGGAGTTGCAACCAGCGCATTTACCAGGGAACCAGTCAATGAAGCTCCATCCATAAATGTTGTCCATGGAGAACTTTGAACATATAATGTATCTGATACAGAGGTCACCAATGATGGCGAGACATAACCAGGCCAGAGATATGCAGATGTGTCCATTAAGTTTCTTGCAATGCAAGCTTCCACAATGAGGTGCCTCATGTTGCCCTCTGCGAACTGCAGAGAATTGACTGGAAAAAGGTAAAACCAATACAGGCAATTAATGTGGAGTAACCTAGAGGAACATGTGTCTCCATCGCAAAAAGAACTGGCTTACTTCTAATAGGAATAGATTTGAAGGACAATCATAATGCCACAGAACAGTAGGCAACATATGTTTCATGTTTAAAGAAGTTAGTTTGGAAAGAATTCTTTTGGTAGGAGAAGCAAAAAACAACTAAAGCGACTACGTAATGGTGAAGTGGAAAATAAATTTGGGACATAAATCCATATTGAAGTGCAAGATAATCCTTATGGGTGAGGGAATATTCAAAAAGGCTGCAAAAAAATTATCCAAAAAGTCATAATCAATTTTTAGGTCTAGAAAGTATTGCAAAGTTCAATTGATGAAAAAGGAAGGGATGGAAACCTGCTTGTACATATGTGCCACTACAACTTCTTTGGTGTAAACCATCCTTTGTTTTCTTGGAATTTGCAATAAAATTTGCTGATCTGACTGCTGCACTGTTAGCTGCACCAACAACTGCTGCAGGTGGGTGCAGGAGGCCAGTAAAATGACCAAGCAACTGAAGAGAAGATATAAGTCCTTGTTTTCTTGACATATGACTGACAATTCCAGGTCCACAACCAGTCTCTACCAAAGCGGATGTTTTATCTCCAGGAAAAGATGTACATGTTTTAGCTTCATCCTCTAGGACATAAGCAATTGCTAAGGGAACAATAGACAAAAGAACACAAAGACGAGCCTCAAGATGAGGAACAGGCCCCTCTAGAGGATCACGTTCCTGTGAAATTGAATTATGAAGAAAGTAAATACCCAAATATTATGTATTTTACAACTATAGAGGTTATTATGGAGCCAACTTTACTCTTTGTACAAGCCGAAGGGCTGAAAGCCAAAGTTCTAGGAAGGTTTCTTGCCAACTTGCCCTGTTATATACTTGAAGCGTATTGATTGTTTCTGCAGTTACAGTTTCTCAAAATGTATGAACAATATACCAGAAATAATGATTGCAGAAATTCAAAATATATGGCTATTGTACATGATATTACCTTTAAGTATATAAATGGCAGAAGTAATGGGGAGCTGTTTCCCATCCATCACATTTTCCATGTAGATGTCAAAGGAAACCCAACACCCAGATGACCCACCTTCAGTATTGCAGCAAAATGACGACTTACATGATCCACCATCAATAAGCATCCCACTGAACTCGTGATTTCTTAAATGATACTCTAAGTGCAAAGCTCTTCGGATGTTCACACTCAATCTAACTACAAGATGGTGAGCAAAATTTGTTTCTGGTGATGCTTGTTTATGGGCCTCAAGAAAGTGCAACTTTTGCAATATCTCCTCGAACTTTTCAGCTCTACCTTCCAGAAGAAGAGAAAACAGGCCCCAATAGAAGAGCATAAGCTCAATTAGATATACGTAACCCCACGTATAAAGGAATATAAACAATAAGCTTGTTATGATTCTCCAACTTTAAGATAAAATATTCCTTCCAAGCATGTTCACAACATCTCTCATGGTAATTTGGTCAATTTGTCCACTGGCTCGCGTATCTGTGTGGGTTGTACATCATTGTAGTTGTACTTTCAAGCTAGAGTAATTTGCTTTCTGTGGTAGCTATCAAAATAAGATGGCACTACTAGAAAATGGAAAGTCACTAGTGTAATATATTGTCTACCTCTAATTAGATCAAGTAATATATTAGTACATCTCTAATTGAGGAAATCAAAGATTGCAACCTAATTAGGAGCAACTGGCGTATACTTAGCAATGAATTAGGGATATTATGGAATGTTAATATTTTGGTATATAAAAGAGAGGGATCCTCACAATAAGAGGTATTCAGTTTTCCAACACAGATTTGTAAAAGGACTGCACATTGGCAAGAAGAAGAGTTGTCTAGAGCTACTTGTTAAGAAAAAATACGACCTCAATAAAAAAAACATCAATGAAATTATTTGAGGCACAGATTCAACTCCATGTGCAGAGAAGAGTTCAAAACACTGGAAAAAGTGGCAAGTCAAATAATTGATGGTTTCATGAACATAATACAAGCGCACACAATTCTTAGTCAGAGAGCTACTGACTAAATGCCAATGATTCATCCCTTCAAAAATTGATTCACGCAAGGCACAAGTTGACAACTAGATGCAGTATTCATGGTCTCTTTGTTGGTAACTCAAGAAGACAGCTTCAATTAATTGGAAGGTTGAAACAAAGTAATTATGAAATAGACAGCAATACTAAGGGTAAGAATCAAAGTAGAACAAAGAGAAATATAAACAAGATAAAGAGGCATAACAAAGGGTTTGAACAGAAAATCTTAAAAGCAAGTTTTGTCATCTCACACCAATCAGAGAAATCCTACTCGTATACATATTCAACCCTGTAAACTCAGCACAGAAAATCAAATATGGTACCCATCTTTTTCTGGAAAAGAACCCTCCCGGTGCCAAGTTAATGGTAAAGAGCAAAGCAAGAAAGTTGAAGCTATTTGAACTCCAAAGGGCATAAATGAGAGAAGTTAGTTGGGAGTTGGATGAACCTAAGCAGGGTATTTACAGGCGTATCCAAGCTGGTGTCACCCTCTTTGGGCAATCTGGTGAAGCATGTTAGCCGAGCTGTCAGCAAGAACATTGAGGTGATAGAACTCCTCGATGTCATAGCTGAGGTAACAGTAAACAAATAATAGTCGCTTTTTTCTTTGGATCAAAGCATCCTTTAAGTCTGGCAAACCAATTCTGTAAGTTCGAGAGCTTCACAGGCATTACGATATTTTTCCTTGGCAAGAGGAAAGAGAAAAGGCATCAAACCTAGAAAGGTTAGTGTACTACTCCCCTTTCGACTCCTCACTCTCAACGGCAATTTAGTCAGCTTTCAACCCTTCATGGCCTTCACATTTGCATCTATTGATAAATGAGTCATTTCCTAAGACACTATTTATTCTTTAGATTGATTTAATTCAGGACAAGGAGGAGCTAATTCATGAAACTTTCCTCAAAAAACTTATAAATGGAGTGAAGTGAAGAGCAATCCACAAAAACCAAACAAGGGCAGCCATCATGACACCCCAACAAAGTTTATTCGCCTCTGAAAGTTCATCATTGAACAAACCAACAAAGTCGTTCGACATATTTTCCTTATGGCACAAAGCCAGGAGACTAGTTGAGAAGTCTTCTGCCTCTGGCTAGTGGCAAAATGACTAATGAAAGCTTGGTAGAGCCAATCGAACAAAATGAGGGAGCCCACCTTCAATATGGCGGATGACAAAACACTTTTAGGGTGGTCAAGAAAACCTACAAAGTATGAGGCTCCACGCACAACTATGAGATTTCTCAAAAAACATGGGATTGATGAGGCCTTATGTCCCATTGGATCAATAGACAAAAAGACCATGAGAGAGCCCTCTATGACCTTGAAGAAGTCTTTCACCTCCTTACATACATGAATGAATCCTAGCTGTGTTGTTAGGGCATCTTCCAGCTCATTCTTCCTCCCTCTAATCTACCTTAAAAAAGCAAATTGACACTTTCATTCTTTCCCAAACCCAACAATCTTTCCACTTAATCTACTGTACTGTTTAACAAGAAAAGATGTAAAGGTCATGAACTCTAATATCAATAAAATATGTTGCATTCTCCATCAAGCATTGGTCCCAAGGATCTTAAATAATTCAAGAGCTCAAAAAAAAACCCCAAAACGAGCACGACCAATATTAGAGTAAAATTGGATGGAGAAACAACAAGTGCAATAGTCAACAGCCACTTATATTAATCAAAATCAACAAGCATTTTTAAATTCTCTTTTTTTTGGGGGAGGAGGGTAAAGTACCACATTCAAACAAAATTATATTCCAGCAAAGCTATTGTATGGAAAACCTAATTTTCTCACTGATTAGCATAGCAGTCTCCCCGCCATGAGGAGTAAGGTTGTGTACATTGGAGCCTCCCAAGAGCCCCCATTGCACCAAGTTTCGTGCACTATGCCACCATTCTAAATATCATTATGGTAAAATAAATAAGATACTTCCCAATCACGAGGTTTAGGTATAATGATAACTCAGCTGAACGGACAGGTGTTTCGCATCAAGTAGAAAAGACTTCATTAAATGTTGAAAAGAAACATCAAACAGGTTCTACAAAAGACATCTGGATGAAACTAGATGAAAAATGGAACACTTACATGTTCAAGTGAACAAGACGAAGTAGAACCTTTGCTTGTCTGCTTTCTGATAGCTTTCCCAACACCTCCAGGGCCATAAAAGAGTTTGTCCTCCTAATTTGATCAAGATGTTCATTTCGTAAATTCATTTGTTTCCTTTTAGAATCAACATCCATGTTCTGGAGATCTCCAAGGACTTCATTTTCTCTCACACCAGATTCAATATGTAAACCCCAATCTTCTAATATACTATCAATTAAGCTAATTATTATGCAGGAAAAGGACAAAACTAACGCATGTCCAATCCCAAAGATGTGAATTCCATAAGTTTGTGACAGCTGAAGTGCAACATCAACAGATTCAACAATCCTGAAACAAAGAATACCTGGCCTTACTCCAATATTGTATTAGTGAATCAATGCACATAATTTCAAATCATGTTCCAGTTCTTACATTTTGGTTTTAGAAGGCATCAGAAATCAGAAAAGCATCATCAAAGGTATCATTGTTTACCTTTCAAAGATTGAAAGGTAGAGCTAGTTGTATGGGGATATGTTAGCTATATGGGGTTAGCTACAAGAATCTCCTTCTGTCATTCTGCATGTGGAGGGACAATGGCAAACATAGAACTTAAAAACTGAGTAGAAAAAATGAATAATAAAAAATGGATAGCAGGATTAGGTAGAGCTAGCTATCCCTCGGTATGCTGATGAATCTGAATAGGGATATGTTACATCTGTGTGTATTTTTTAATGCATGGCTGTCAGATAGAGATTCAAACAGTAAAAAGGTCCTCCCATCCCTTATAAAATACTGGGAGTAAAAATACCAACAGAAGGATAATATATATGTAATTACTTGTTACACAAACTACCTAGAAATTGGACACTACTTTTGCCTTTTTCACTTTAACACCATTTTCTCTAAGTTTACCAGTAAGTTCGAAAGCCCTCTATGCCAGACAAAGATAGCACTCTTAGTTAAAGTGTCTGTTAGGATAAAATCTCGAATCTCAGATTTAACTATTTTTTATACAATCGCGACAAAATCAAATTCATTCCAGTATAAATAGTCATTATCTGTTCTTCCACAATAAAACACATAATTGCAGAATTTGCACCTTACAAATTTGTATTTGTTCTAATATGTAAATAAATCGCAAACAACCCCTTCAAGGAAGGGCCAAGCAAGGAGGACAACTGGTAGGAGAAATGGACTGTTGAAATGATTAATTTATAGGTAGTTGGGGGCGTTGAAACCGTCAAATCAAAAAAATTGGATGCTATCATTTTGTATCGGCTGAGTTCACGAGTTGGTTATAAGTGGACTCAAAATGCTGGCATCCGCTACAGGGTAAACCACCCTCTCTCAAGCTCCCCAACTGATTCTACCATAAAGGCCAAGGATAAATAATAACCACCCCCCAAACACAAGTTACAACTTTTATTGTATTGTACTCTCCAAAAAGCAACTCTTTTCAAAATTACAAAATATGCTAAATTGGAATCCAATTCTAACTAAGGATTCTTGTGATTGCGGAGGATCAAGCTAGAGGAAAACCAGGAATACAGAGTCTTTTTTTCATGCCACCAATTCATCAAAACTATGATGTCCACCTTGACTTGTGGCACAGCAATCTTTTGAAATTTGCATGTGTGGCATTCAATGCAACAGAAACATTACATTTTCTGAAAAAGAAAAAACTGGTAAAGAGAAAAATGCATGATTTATAAGGTGGTCTGTGTTTTTAAAGAAGATTTTCTATAGAAAAAAACTAAAATACCTTTACGCTTTATTAGCAATGAGAAAAAGACAGAGGAAAACTCGAGAGGCTAAGAGAATCTGAGAGATAGGGCTGAATAGTGAGCACCTCTACTTATCATTCCATAAAATTTGCTTCCTTACATACGGATTAAAGAGTGCTTTGGTTACATACTCAACATCAAATCAAATCCAATGGATCTAAATTTCAGTAAAGGATGCTTGACAGATCTCACCTGCATAACAATTTTTTGTAACAAGCAAGTGTTCATATTCCACCCAAAGGTCCCAACGACAACTTTGGTTTCAACTCCACAGGAGCACTATAAGCTATAGGCAGCAACTATCACTTCATTAATGCTGCTCATAACACATCCATATTAGGCGTAGGAACTAATGAAACTGGCCCTACAAAGTGCACACCTCTACTTAACCTTCCTATTGCTGGCATTATCAACATCAAGTGAATTATGAAATAAACACAATTGCTGAGCTGACAAATTCATCAAACTTGTGGAAAAGAAAACCGCTCTTACATATACCCAAGACAACTACAGGATAGAGAACCAACCTCTCTTCGCAAGCTTCTGCAACTGATAGGTCAGAAGAAATGATGTGTTGACTAAGAAGCTCGAGGTACAGCCTATATGCCTCTGGTTGGGTGTATCTGTGAGGAATAACCCTACAGCAGAGGTTTAAGAATATCAAAAACCAGTAGAAATAACAAACCGAGAAGATTTTGACTACCTTGGACTGTTTCATATACAGTACGTTCTACATACAATCATCCTTTCAATAATGCAGAAAGGATCATGAATAAGATGTGCGCATCTGCATATACAATAATGTGAATAATAATCAGATCACATTGACACCCAGATATTTACCCTCTGGGACTCCACAAATCCACGTAACCAAGCAGTGTGGGGAAGGGTTACATATCCTATGGCGTAGACAATTGGGTGTCAATAAGTAACAAAGTAATTAGTAAAGATGTAAGAGTTATGCTGACTGCCATTAATGCCAGATAGAGTTCTAAGATAGTCTTGTAGTTGCTGATCAACACTAAGCAACATAAACCATTCTGCTTTTCCTTCCTTCCTTGCCCCCAAAACATTGAAGTAATCTTCAAAATCAAACATAAACCGGGTTACCCAATATACGAGACTTCCCGCACAAAGGGAAACATAATAGTATAAACTGTAATTCCATGGAAAATAAGTAGCATAGTTATTCCAGGAGTCATTGAGGTAAATTTGAAGCCCTCTAATTGGCAAATTTTCTAAAGTCAACTTTTACATATTTGGGGAAATTCATCAATTACGTACCCTATTTGAGACTATAGTAGAGTGAGTCAACAAAGCAGATGGCAATTCAATCACTGATAAGGGGACTGAAATGAGGATTACCAAAGAATTATAAAAGTTGTCAGATAGTCTTCATTTTCAGTTACAGTAATAGGAAAATTTTACTGGGCCAAATTATACCTCAACAAATTCTGAAATTACACATCTCGCCAATAAAAAATAAGTTGCAACTTTTTCTTTGAACTATGTATTGCACATTACGGAGAATTTATAATTACTTCATCTTTTCCTTGGGTAAATGTCAACTTTGCAATTTTGGATGCCTAGTCGTAGATTTGTGACAAGTAAATTGTACTCAACTCATCAATCATAGGGAACTCAATTTGTCAAGAAAATAAGAGTAAAGCAATTGTAGTGTGATCTCAGACATACACCAAGCGCTGAGTTAGGAGAATCCTTGGCCTGCAACTCTCCTAGTTCTAGGGAATCAAAATCACACCATGTATTTTCTGTGCAAGTAAGATGAATATACCTTTACCTTCTTTGATGTTTTTAGAAATCATTTCTAATCTTCAACTAGAACAGTTAGCTCACTAGCAACTATCTACCACCATCATAAATATATTAACCC
The DNA here is from genome assembly GCA_028571085.2 of Nepenthes alata. NCBI lineage: Eukaryota > Viridiplantae > Streptophyta > Magnoliopsida > Caryophyllales > Nepenthaceae > Nepenthes > Nepenthes alata. The sequence goes on along the minus strand of JAOVVI020000929.1, from coordinate 7,552 downwards.
TATGACACAGTTCCCAATAACCAACATTATAACATGCAAAAGAAGAAGCCATTCACATATTTTTTTGGGGAGTCTTTTTTTCTCAGGGTAGGTAAAATGTGGAGGGAGAGACATTTCTGGCCTGTGCTCTCTTAACATCTCATCGCTGCATTTGACAATGGATGATGAAGCCAGCATATAAATATTCTTTAGTCAGACATTATGGATGATGAGCCTAGAGTGACAGAGACCTTATTGTGAACACCAAATGTAACCACTAGATTTGCTTTCCCCTGGCTGTTCCCATCTTAGATGATCACAAAAAATAAACAGCTACAGTAGTTTTCTACTAAGATAGGATACTAAAGGCAGGTGCAATCTATTTCTTTGAAAGTTAACCACCTGATCTTTCTTTTAGTAATTGTAATAATGCAGATTCTTGGAGCAATTTGTGTTTAAATGATGACCATGATAATGTAATGCCCGCAAAGATGAATACTGTAATATTGAGCCATCTCATTCTGAGATCCTAAATTTGGCCATGCAGCAGCAACAGTTAGCAATAGAGCTTTTGGTAAGGAGGAATACAGTCTTAAGATTTTAGGATTAGTTTGGCATAACTTTGAAAACAGTTTCTAGAAAAAATATTATGTAAATTCAATCTTCCTAAAACTTTTAAAAAGGTTTATTGTGGCTCTCCATAAGTTGCTATGGCTTTTTAACAAGTTTCAATTCAAAACTCTTTTTAAAAAATCTCGATGTACTTTTGGTTGAAGCAACAAGGTATAGCTTTCTGATAGCAATTTATAAATGTGGGAAAAAAAACCCAACAGCTTCTCAGCCATATTGGAAGTATCAAATTCTTAATTTGAATTGCCAAATCCTAACCCTACAGCAACGAAAGCCTTGTAGTGTAAGTAGTCACCTGGTCTCAAAAGGATAGTAAATCAGCCTCACCACCGAACTCATCCTTTTCTTGGCAGACATGAATTTGGGACCACAATAAGGCAACTGCCTTACATCGTTTCTGTCAAAATACAAGGTCCCAAACCTGACTAGCCAAAAGAAAGACGAGTGATTCTATTGATTTTAGCACCATTTGATTACCAATAACCACAATGCAAACCATCCTTTTTATGTGACGACTAATGGCGGTTAAGTAGCGAATGATTGCATTTTGCGCGCATAAAACTATCGTAGTGCATTTGAAACATTATTTTTCCAAAGACTCTTAGAGTTCAAATCCTATTTTTGTAATGAATTTTTGGCAGAAGGTACAGGGTGGGTCTTGTGCTGCAAGCCCACAAAGCATCCCACTAGAAAAATGCTAAATAGTACAAAATGATATTGATCGTCTATCCGTTAAAGCTTGTAGGTGAGTGGCTCCATGGCAGAAATTAATATAAATTGTTAGTTGATTAGGATAATCCCGTTTTTGCAAAGGGCCATCAATCGCACGCAATTCGTCCGGCAAAATAAGAAGATGCCACGCGGTTAACCAACCATACACCAAAGCAAAACGATAGGAGCGACAAGTCTAATCACAAAGAGTATTTAGAGAATGGAATGATACCTGGAAGTGAGAAGACAAAATATATGAAGGGGCGAAAGGAAGCGGACGTAGAGAGCATAGTCCATTAACTTCCATAGGGAGGGATGGTTGTTGCTGAAACACAACAGTGATACCAACACCTCTCCCAGCTCAACGCTCGGCAGATCTAATCCTGCGCGCGCTACACACTTGGCCACCTCATTCATCCACACCAGGGGCGGCTCTTTTCTCTCCTGGCACCATTTTATCGTCTCCACAACCTCCCCCGCGAATCCCTTCGCCATTTCTCTTGTCCTTCACAACTAGGTATGAACGTCAAGGAGAATCGAGTCCTTTTGTTCTAGCCACTACCTGACGAATTTGAATTAATCGGAAGACAAAATCAAGGATGCGTCAAATTTCCGTGATTGAAGGAAATATGAAGCCATTTTCGGATGCGAACGTCGTTAAAGAAGAATCAAGAGGAGGATAGAGGCGCCACAGAGTCGATAAACGAGGTGGAAATGATCGATTCGCGTCGGTAGGTGTCAGGAAGAGAGTAGCGAGAGAAGAGGTCCTGTGGCTGATAGAGTAGCGTAGAGACATCTTCGCTATTGACTTGGCCCGCCTTCTTTTGCGACTGTGCCCCTGCCCAACAGCCAAGGTCCCCTCGCCTACCCTTCTCATCTCTCTCTCTCACTCTCCCTCTCTCTCACCCCCGCTATATCTCACGATTTTGTGAGATTCCGCATTTGAAATGCTCTGCATAATTTTGGCGCCAAAGATGATGGAGCTGCTGACGAACACGATCCGTCGTCGCATTTTCTGTTCCGTTCCGTGGAAGTCCTGCCCTGCGCACATCAATGATCATTGATCAACCATTGATCAGGGAACCGTAAGCCTCCCTTTTTAGGAAAGTTGATATTTAAATTATTTTTACATAGTAATTTTAAAATATTTAGAATCAAACATTGTCTCGGACTCTACGTGGAGATTGGGATATGAGTTTCAGAGTTAATCAATCTGAGTTGATCTACAGTTATTTATTTATTTATCTGGTTGAGATAAAATAAAAATGTTATAAGTTTTTAAACTTTGGGTAAACATTTGATAATTATTTATGTTATGAATGTCTTTTATTAATATATTTACTAACTAAAAAAATTTGCTAAAATCATACCTGATAGACGTTTGAATAATACTGTATAAAGACTTACACCATATGCATATCCATACTGATGGTATACCAATAATGGGCTGGCCCAAAAAAATCAACGGAAGCCCAAAAATGATGGTCAACTCTCTAACGACCCAATTGAAGAACAGGCCCAGAAACTGAAAAGTTCATGACGATCAACGGTTCGGGCAGCCAACTCGCTTGTAGACGGTTAACTCAAACGTTGACCGTCCGCGTTCTGCACGTTGGGCCCAAATAGGCTTTTCTGCAGTAATGGGCCTGATTTATTTGAGCCCACGGCCCATCAGGCGGCTAACAACGGCTCATCAGGCGGCTAACAACGGCTCTCCCAGCATCCTCCATAAAAGCGGCCAACACGCACGCAAACGGTCAACTCAAACGTTGACCATCCGCGTTTTGCACGTTGAGTCCTAAGAAGTTTTTCTACAGTAACGGGACTGGTCTGTTTAGGCCCACGATTCATCAGACGGCCAACAATGGCTTTCCTATCTTCCACGATTCCAGCTAGCACCTAAGATAGATATTGATAAAATTAGCACCCTTCGCATAATGAAGGCGCCAGATTTTTTTAATTCATTGTCAACTTGAGCTCTCTAACTATAACATGCCCAGAAGGAAGGTGACCGACTTGGAAAGCTGTTGGTCGCCTCAGAAGGAAACTATCACGCTCAGCTTGGCAACTCGCATCTACTCCATAATGCAAGCCGCCAAGGTTCACAGAGAGGATCACTCCTTTCAAAGAAGAAAAATCACTCACTCCATCATAAATAAGCCATTGAATTATCATTCAAGGCATGCTCTCTGATATACTTTCTGTCACGCTCTCTTTTGTGCTCTGAATTACGCTTTTCTAAGAGACTGAAACATATACTCTGAAAAACAACGATCAATTCGAATACCTTCAGCAGAAGCGATGTTCGTCTCTCTGTTGGAGCTCCCAAAAACTCATAAGGCAACAACGTGCCACTGACGGCTATTCACTGCCTTCCCACTCTCCAGATTCAAGACGGCGGCTTTTGGCCTCTCTTACATCTGGAGATCCATTCACTCCTGTCCTTCTATTTTTTTCCTCAGTTTTTGTTATCTTTTGATCATCGGAGGCTGTTTACTGACTTAAGCGTCGGAGTGTTTTCAGTTGGACAACTTCCTGCCGACACGCTGACCTCTTGTGTTTTTTAATGGTGTGCAGTATTCGCGCTCAGATAACGAAACCGGTTCAACCATCTAGACGAATCTGAATCCATTCAAAATTCGAATCTTGGTACGCATTACATGCCATACTAGAATGCATTTTGTTCGTAATTACTTTTTAATGGTATGCGTTTATTCTGTATTTGAGTGTATTTTATCTGATATCTTTACCTCCATTACATACTTAAGTAATGTCCATGCACTGTTTGTTTAAGATGTTATATATAATGTGCACTTGTCTGGTGCGCGTACACTGATCTTTAATTATTTTTAGATGTATTATTCACAGTCTATTTTTTTTTTATTATTTTCTAAATGTTTATCTTCCTCTAACCTAAGCTACGGGGAAATAAGTCGTTAGTCTTGAAATTTCATTGTTAAAAAATAATATATCCCTTTAAAGAGAAAACCTTCAATTGCTTTTAATAATTAATTGTTAAAGTCTTATCACCCAGAAAATTTTGATGATTGGTAAACAATTATGTCCAACCTACAAGCTCTATTGTCCAGTTAGTGGCATGGACAACAAATATTTATTGAGGGTTGAAATATGATCAATAAAAATATTATTATTTATACGATACCGTTATTATAAGCAAACTAGATAAATTTCTTTATATGGGCCACAAATTAATAATAAATTAACTCAAATATAGCATGCCTATACTACCAAATTTGTAAATTAATTTTCATATTATATTAATTTTATTGGTTAGAAAATTAAAATATTTTATCATAATATATTATAGTGATAAGAAATATTTAAATCTATCACTTGCGAGTTCAAATTAATATTTAACTCTGTCTATAATATTATATATATGACGACTCATTTATGAATCTTAAATAATTATTTATTACTGTCAATTGTATATAATATACATTAGCCGAGCTTTGATGGTTATTAATTTATCGATGAGACCGCCGCTGATCACTGGTCTATAAATTTTTTTTATGATTTGAATATTTTTCGTATTGTTGGGTCCTAATATCCGAGGCCCATGAAAGCAAGGCCCAAAGAAAAAGCCCAGAATGCACAAAAAGGTAGAACCAGAAGGTATCTCGCAGGGTCCGAGAACCTTCCTGAAGGGTCCGAGAACCTTCCGAGAACGTGAGCAGCGCGGAGCAAAAGTCCGCGGACTCATCCAACAAGGCAGAGAAGGCTATCAGAGGGCGAGGACTCTCCCTAGTAATCGCGAGCGCCAGCTCAGCGCTTGTGGCTCCAAAACGTAAAGCCTACGAAACATCACTTCAACTGGCACAGAACCCTAGAACATAGCTTGTCGCCTCAAGAGCCTACATCGCAGACTGACACTTCTGACACAGTAAGACTGAAAACGGCGTTGCCAGCTAAAAGCTTACGGCGCACGCCAGCGTGCCTGACACCGCGTGGCCACGTCATGGGAGCAGGTGGACGGACTGCCAGTGGGCCCCAGTGGCCAACGGTCATATTTTCCCCTATAAATACCCAGCTCCACACACGAAGCTAGGGATCGATCTATCTTCTCTTGAGAGCATTCTCACTTTCCTCTGAGGTTCTGAAAATTGTAAAGAACTCAAGGAAAAAGAGGCAAACACTGTAACTTGTATTCTTCATACTCATATAGTGGAACTCTTTGCTAGGCCCAGAGCCTCGTGGTTTTTCCCCCTGATTCAAAGGCGGGTTTTCCACGTAAAAACTGTGTGTCAATTTACTCTGTCTCTCACCCTCTCGGACTTAACTCTCGCTCGTACCGCTCGGACTCAGTGGCTCACCACTCTCGCTCAACCATCTCACCCCTCATCTTTTATGTTGCAACTGATTCCGTCCCCGTGATGTCATCACCAGCGTACGGCCGTCGGACTCGGACGCAACATATAGTATAAAGGATTTTTTATGGCTTTCAATAGCTATAAATCAAATTATCATAAAATGAGTTTGATCAATTAATTTATTACAAATAAATATAATAAGAAAATTTATTAAATAATTTATCAATTAATAATGTTAATTATATATAGGATAATTGAAAATTTTCAAACAATAAAAATAAATCTTAATTTATTAAAATAATTATATTTTTAGTAGAAAAAAGTACACATATTTTTCTAAAAATGTAGAAAATGAAAATGTGAAAAAGAAATTGAAAATGGAATTTCTCCCACTGAGAAGTACCAAGGGGCTACGAAATTTTGTTGTAGAGAGGCTGAGAAGTAGTGGTGTTTGTTGGGATCGTTGGCTTTGTTGTGAGTCCCGTATTTTATATGAAAGATTTTGTTACAACTAGGGAACACCAGGCGCATGGTAGAACCACGCGCATAGCAATTAGAATGTTTGCGGCTAATGCACGTATAATAACGGACTCATGTGAATAGAGCGAATTGAATAGGAATTCTTTAATATGCGCATGATAGATGTATGTACGTGGGTATTTAATATAGTCACGCAACATGTGCGTATATGTTTTGATAACTTTTTCCTCCTAGTATTGGAACATCAACTACCATTATTTGAATGTCAGACTCATTTTAAGTTATTTTTACTTTATTTTAGAGTTGTTAGCATCAATTATTTTATACAAAAAGACTTTGAACGCCAGTCTGAGAGAGAGAGAGAGTAAGAAAGAAGAGAATGAGAAGATTTTTCCGATTCTTGGGCATCTAATTATGATGCTATCATTATCATATTTGATATATTGTTGTAATTTCTATATAGATTACTTTTAATAAAAACATTATGCAGTTTATTCTCTTTTTCTTCTTTACTCGACAGGCCAACATTTTGTTGTAAATTTGGAGGTGCTTCGCATATGTGTTTATTTTTCTACATAATTTTTAATTAATATATGATGTTTGTAAGTAAATTATGTGGCTAAAATAACCACTTAAACAGAATATTTTTATATCTCCCGCCATTTGCGTGCTCTGTTTTTGGACGTAAGATTCGGACTGGCTTCGATCTTCTGGTCACTCTTTTACTCCTTTAAATGGTGTAATGCTTGAGTTGGGTGCCAGGGATAAAGCCAGAAGGTTCAATTTATAGACGAAACAATCACTCGCATCAACCGAGCATTTTGAACTCAAACCGGCCAAGAATTGATAATTGAGTTAATGGGAGAGTTAACATCACTAAATGGACCACTAATGCTTCAGCAATTAGTTGAGTAAAATGGTAGAAAGTGATAAACTGGTCGAGGAAGATGAATCGAAATGAAACCTGTCTGCGGCTCCAATCCGGCTTGAAGTAGCCGTTTGGCTTGGCTCAACTCGGCTTGGCGGCTCGTGGGCTGGACTTGCTAATTGGGCTGAAGCCTATATTCTCCCACTTGGTCCATGATTTACTTGATGTGATAACTAAACTCATCAATTCTCAAACTTAAGAAATAAATATACGAATTATGGCGATGAGTCCTCTAATAATGAGTAATATCTTCCATGTATTACAGTATATTATATTTCTCAAGTCATTTTATATCCGATAACTTTACTTTATAAATAAACCCTATGTTTATTCTTTGTCCAACTTAATGATATTCTCAAATCAATTAATGTGTACATAATTTTAAGAAATATCACAATAATAAAATAGGAATTTACAACATCATTGTCCATACAATAAAAATTATAAAATAGAACTCAATCCCATTTCAGTTACAAGATCCTTGAACCTTAAT
>JAOVVI020000928.1:5621-27055 GCA_028571085.2 Nepenthes alata | reverse complement strand
CACAGAAGGTGTTACAATAACCTTCATCATCCAGGCGACCGGCTGAGATGACATTCAGCCGGATGTCAGGGACATGATGCACGTCCTTCAGCATAAGCTTCGTCCCGTTATTTGTGACGAGCATGACATCTCCCCTGCCTACAACGGGAGATGTTCCTTCATTTTCCATCCTTATTACTCCAAAGTCTCCTGGAGTATAAGATGTGAATAACTGCCTTCTGGATGTGACGTGCAAGGTGGCACCGAAGTCAACTATCCAGTCGGACTCATCGTCCGTCACATTTACCATGTCTCCTTCACTTGTCAGCAGGAGACCGCCTGCTGTGACTACTGAGAGGGAGGACTTCCTCTGCCCGTCCACTATCACCATTTTCCTTTTCAGCATTTTTTCGCTTCCAGTTGAAGCAATATTTTTTAATGTGGTCTTTCTTGCCACAGTGGTGATACTCAAGGTTTTTATACCTTGATTTTGACTTGTTATGAGCTTTATCTCCTTACTTTTGACCACGGCCTCTACTTCTTCCCCTTGATTCAGTCACAAGTACCTCAGACATCGAGGTCCCTTGTGATTTTCTTGACTCGTTCATGAGCAGGGAAGCAATAACCTCATCCAATTTTAATGTATTATTGCCAAACAATAAGGTTGTAACAATATGGTCAAAGGAGGCCGATAGGAAGGCCAGCAGAACCAACGCCTTGTCCTCGATTTCTTCGTCAAGGGCAGACATTTGTGTCAGTATTCGGTTGAACTCGTCCAGGTGCTTCTCGAAGCTCCCTCCCTCCGACAATCGCAGGCCATAAATTTTTTTTAATATGAAGCCTGGTCGTCAAGGAATTTAGACTTGTAACGGCTCTCTAACTTTTCCCAGATCTCCGCCGGATCAGCTATGCCAAGGACTTCTTGGAGAGTGTTGTCCGCCAGGCACAACTTGATAGTACAGTTTGTAAAATCTCTCTTATCTTGCTATTCATCATCAGTCAGATTTACAGGCTTGTCGTCCTGCTTCTTCAACGCTTTCACTATCCCCTCTCTCATTAGAATGTTCTTCACCCTCTCTTGCCATAGAATGAAGTTGCCCTGCCCGTTGAACTGCTCAACGTTGAACGGCAGATTCTTTAACGACGATGATGTCATTAAGATGGAGTATGTAACCACGTCTCTGATACCACTTGTTGGGAAAGAGAGCGCTCTATTTTTCCGATCAAATAAGACAGTAAGAAATATGAATAAAAAAGAACAATGAACACAAGTATTTTACGTGGAAAACCTTTTCAACTAAGGAAAAAATTACGGAACAATTCGTTCACTGAACGTGTTTCACTATGTGAGAGATTTCGGAAACAAATTCTCCTATTACACGGTAGAGAATAAAGAGAAATTAAAGAACAGAGCAACAACAATACACACATGGTCGCTTATGGTTCTCTTCCCTTCACAGTTTTTCTCTTGCTCTCTCTTACCCACTTACTTATCTGTAACTATCTCACCCACGTCCTTTATATGCAGCAAGTCACAATACTTGCTTTAATATCAGTAACCACCCACCGAAAGATATGGGTAATATTCTGTACAACCAAGGACAGAATATGCCCTGTCCAAAAACTGCTCATGCATGACCGTCTGAGATCACGTATCTCCAAAATAAATCTACTGAGCTGGCGTCGTTCTAAATTGTCTGACGGGCGGCCAACAGTTGGCCATCCTCATTCTCCACAAGATCGGTCAACACCAATTGTTGACTGTCTGAACTTGCCCTTCTGGAATCTCTCAGTGAAACCGGTATACTTAACCTTCATACCGGTTAACATTGTTGGCCGATAATGTTGACCGTCAATCCGGTCAACATCTTGTTGACCGGCATTGCTTTCTTGAAGGAACCAGCACATTCGTGCTCCGTTCAAGTTCTCCGTTCACAAGAACTTCTTCACGAAAGTGATTCCTAACACATTCTTTAGAGGGATAAATTCAAAGTAAATTTGAGACTTTGAACTTGAGGCTCCCGGAGGGCAACAACTGTGTTCCTCAACCATCACACAAAAATTATGGGGTCTTACATTGATGACCCGGTGTGACCCGTTCATCTCAATTAAGCCACAAGCCTCGGTCTGGACGGGACGCTAATTTAGTAGATGTGAATTCCTTTATTGGCAATGCGGGGAAGGAGGATTCGACCAAAGTTGAAACAGGACTACCAAAGAGTAGTGAGTAATGGGGTATGAGGACTCACCCGACTGGCTACCACATTTTCCTCCACCCAGTTTACCATACCGAAGACGTTCTGTATCGTCACAATCTTCCACAATAGGAGCACATAGCTCGGTGGTCCTATCAGGGAGTGTACCGACTGCTTGGACAGCGGCTGGCAATAAAAATTGGGGCGTCCGGTACCAACCGTGCCGTGTTGGGAAGCTGAACAGAAATGCTGATGTGGAAGACGGGTGACACAAGTGGTAGTAAGGGTAAGGTTTGAGCAAGTTGGAGGAGAATACCAGAGATGGAAGTCGTAAACGATGACATAGGCAAACAGACAGGGAGAGTTGCGAAATACACTGTTTGTCATTCGATTAGGGTTGGTGAGTGTGGGCTTTCATTGAGGTGTTGCCGGATGTGTGCCTTGGTGGAAACAGAGCTAGTGACGCAGTCGTCCTGTGGGAGTACGGACGGAACGAAGGGCGCAATTTCTGGTTGAGGTAAGGGAAGATGAAGAGCGGTGGTGTCGTCTGGTGGAATTGGTAGCGTTCTGAGTGAGGTTTGGGTTGGGATTTGCAGATACGGTAGTGGAATCGTGGTCGAAGATGGGCTGAACGCAGTGGTGGTTGGAAGCAACGGTAGAGGATGGAAAATCACAGATGGAGAAGCCACAAGTGAGGCAAGATTTACTGACAAGTTTTGCTCGATTCTGCAAAGCGATTGCCAGATTTCAGCGAGGGTGCACTAGATTTGTGCTTTAGTGGAAGCGGTGGTGGTAGCAACGGTGGCAAATCTTTCAACCTCTTGTCGGATGGTCACGGTGGCACCCTTCATCGTCGTTGAAAGCCTGGCAACGGCAGCTTCGAGCGCAGTCAATGCTTGCTCTTTGATCATTATTTCCTCTGCTTTTGTCTCAACAAAAGCATCAAATGATACGTGCACAGGCGGTGACGGCACTGGTAAGAGCAGAACAACGGTGAAAACAGAGAAGAAGATGGAGGGAGGGGAGATCGGTAGAGGAGAAATAGAGAGAAAGAGGAGAAACAGTCAAGAAAGAGAGAGAGAAAAGAGAACTGGGGACGGGAGCAGAGCACGCCACAGATAAGGGAAGAAAATATGAGTATATTGCTTGGCTTCCACTTATGCACAGTGAAAGCATATATACAGTCACGACTCAAGTAAACAACCCAACTCTCTACGAACTGAAACAAAGCATGTGCATATCTGGACAACTAACCAAAGCATGTGGAAAAACTAACAGAATAAAATAACAAGAGCAACTGAAGTGCATGTGCGGGTAACAGAAAGAAACAAATCATGTATGGAGGAAGAAGTGCAAATCTGTCACTATGTGCAATAACTAAACATAATTCCTAAATTTAGGAGGCAACCGGGTTGTTCGAGAGCTTCGTCGTCTGCCAAAGATCGGTTGTGTTGTAACCAAGGCTTCTGAGGTGAACTCGTTAGTCCCGTAACAGTGTCCCTGAAACATTTCTGGTGCAGATTCTTCAGTCAGTGCTATCCAGTTCCGTGCTGTGGGCACCCATCCAAGGACATGGCCAATAATCTTTGCTTCTTTGATATAATCTTTTGAGGATGCACGTCAACGGGGTGAGTTTGTGAAAACAGCAACCTATCTGCATGTTAGTGTCCCGCACGTCTACAATGTAAAGCATACTTGACAACCTCATAAAACGAAACCACGATCCCGACAGAAGGGCCAGCCCGAGCCACTCGGGGACCAACTCCAGTAAATAATCCCTTCCAACCTCCATCCCTGTCAAAAAGATCACACTCATCGTTCAAGACCAGATGACCAACTTCCGTATATTTCATGTTAACAAATATACCAAGCAAGCAAGAAAGCAAGCAATTGTGATATATTGCTGATTTGGGGCATTTGAGTTCAGGAGAATCAAATTCACTTCACGGTGTGGCTTTAATAATACGGAAAAATCTATCCAACATTATTTTTCAAAACCCTTGCCACTAAACGTATTTGGAAAGTCATCTGCAGCAAAATTGGATGTTAGTGGCAGTCAAACAGTGGAAAAGGGCGATCAACTGGGCCTCTATCTAATGGACAAGAAAAGGCCAGTGCATTCTGTATCAGAACTTCCACTCACAGCCACAGTTCTAATACTTACGGAAGATCGCAAAAAATGTGTTTGACAATGACAATTTCTAACACCAGGATCATACAATTCATCTCATACAAAATTGTCTTACTGGGAAAGGGGTTGAAGGTCCCTGGGCACTATTCAGCACGGATGACTTAGGTGGAGAATCCACCCTGTGACAATGATACCATGTCAACTGTTTTTTTTTGGGGGGGATTGATCTTCCAAGCCTCATCGGCTACCCCTCCTTCCTACTTCTAATGTTGCTCATTGGTTGTTCTTTTCTACCTATGGTGTTTTATTTTAACATGGAGATTTTTCCATTTTTTTCTTTTGTGGTTAGGCAACACTGACTACTTCAGCTAGTGGATGCATGAGAGGAGCCCACCACAGAGTGTGTTGAAAGTGGACTGCAAGAGAGGCATGAGATTCCGCTAGTTTACTGCGAGATAAACATGAGCCATTGAGTGAATCTGCAAGTGAAGCACGAAATAGGCATGAGATAGGGACTAACATAGATTTCTGCAAGCGGATTGTGAGCAAGGGATGAGAGATGAGTGAGCCACAGAAGGATTACACAGATGGACTGAGAAAAATTGTCGAACTGGTTAATTAATTGAGTGATTTTGATGAGTGCTTCCGCATAACTCTTTTTTGTTTTTCTTTTTTGTTAGGTAAATTGTTGATTGAGTTAGATTTTTTTTTCCTTGATCTTGTGTGCTTGTGTGATAGAAGAGATGATCATGTACATAACCATTTTGTTGATTTATATAAATTTATTTACTCACCAAAAAAAAAAAAGGGCACAAGAAAATGCCTTAGAATTTCACCTAATGACAATCACAATGTTTAGTAATTTATTAAAATAATCAACTATTACAATCCCATACAATTTAGTTATTTTCATTGAAAAGGTTATTTCCTTCATTATCCAATCTTTAATAGAAATAAAAGTATCACAATCATGGAGGAACTGATCCTCTCCCTACCTTGTAAAAGACGGTTTTAACTCATCATTTAAGCAGTTAAGGAGCATTTTTTTTCACCTGACTTAATAATCTGGCAGTTTGCAAGGATGAACATAGTGAAGAGAGTAGAGGTAAGCATGGATTGCATTGTTTGTGTCACCCGTTGCTATTGCTTATGAAATAACACAGTAATTCAATTATCTTGAATATGGTTTAAATCTAATAATTTTTTACAAAAACAACAGACAACAAAAGTCTACTTGACACCATAAATCTTTTTTGTCATTCCACCCAATTAAATCAATATCCTGCTAAACTAGAATCAATTTTAAATCATTTTTATTACTTCACCCTTTATTTTTCTAAATCTATTTCTTTCTTTATTTCTAACAACAGTAACCAACCTTTTCTCTTGTCAAAGTAGATGAAACACAAAACTTTACTCCTATCATATAAAAGGTTACCATAAAGAGGCTAATCTTCGAACTTCAATCAATGTCCCATTTTCATGAGATTCAACGACATGCTTGTTTCCTTTCGGCATCCTTTTTCCAATTTCCGTGTTGAGTTGACGAAATATACTTGACACAGTTTCCATGCTCTTCCTTCTAATACCAATGACTATGGCCACTGATCCCAATAAAAGAGGGTTCAGATACAGAGTTCATTGCATGTATAGGGCCAACAGTACCGCAAATTATTGTCAGAAAACACAAGGGTCATCATATTGTTGCGAGGTAACAACCCGTCTCTAAATCTACCATCAGCATGCATATCTTGCATTTACAAAAGCATGCATGCACTTCCAACCAAAGCTACATGAAGCCTTAAGAAGAACAGGAGTCTTACCTCCAGATCTCCAGCAACGTTTGTGGTGTTGTCATCCTTGCCTGTCTTGCTGGATCTTTCTGGAAAAGGAAAAGGAAACTGTATTACGCACAAAGTAATAATTGTACCAAGATTGGTAGTCACCGTTTCGGTTTTTCTACAAAAAGAACAAAATTGATTAGGAGAAATATAGGACGATATATCCTGATTTTATTACAGTAGGAAAATATCATATCAGCGGTGCGATACTAATATACATTAGCCAATATTTTACATATCGACCAATACTTCATTTCATGATTTATTCTCAAAATTGTCTCACTCTCCATCTTCGAGTTGAAGTCATTGATGATTGACCTAATTAGAGGGAAAGTATGCATAAAGAATGGGAGAAGATGAGGAACCTCTATCTGCCGTCGTGTTCTTGCAACATCTAGAGGACATGTGGCACCCGCGGCAAGGGTACCTGCAACAAAACCGGCACAGAAATTTGCAGCTAGGATTTTCACCACACTGGTCTCTTCACCCATCACACCTAGAATTCTTCTCCTGATCTGTGTGATAGAACACATGCAATATACACAATTGAATTCGTGCAGACAATAGAAGAAGAGTGGCATTAGAAGAACACTCTTGAGATACCCTCGAGCCATGTACAGTAGCGGATCTTCTTATAAGTGAATTTCATTCAATAAAAAGAAAAGGAATTAGATATCAATGGGTTAGTAATTGAACTGGAATTTTTTCATTAACCCCACTGGAATATGTTACTGACCTTATTATATTTATTTATTGATCATTGTGATCCACTAATTTCTATGAAACTAGTCGATTTTTCACCATCAATGATGTCCCAAGGGTACCTATTAAGTACCCCCAAAACATTTCTCATAGTAAAATATCTACCGATCCCTATGTAATGCCTTCAGAATATAATTCACCAGTGGGCTATTTCTGAAAGGGATATCTCACTGGTTCGAGCACTGCCCAACAGATTGCGGAGAAAGGAACATCACGGGCAAGTTGAGCTCCAAGGCCGGTCCACAAGACACGGTAGCTTTGCACTGTGGAAGCGTCATAAATAACATTCATTCAGGGAAATTATTCAATGCATGTCGTTGAAGAAATGAGAACACAACGATAAATAATACAAGCAAGCAATGTTTTTAACATTCTTGAATAGGGGCTGACCTCATTTAGTGAGATTTAAGGTTCTATTGTTAGTTTATTAGATCTTAAAAGGAAGAAAATGTTGGATATTGGATCAATTATTTATGAATTTCATACACATTGGACGAGTGTTTTTCCAATTTTGAAGCTATCAGGGTGTTCCATGTGACATTCCACTTGAACGAAAATCTAGGAAGAAGTGTTTGAGGCCTTACATGTGAGGTTAGATCCAATGAAATTTGAGCTTGATGTGTGCCTCAAGAGCACAAGTACCGGAGAAAGAAAAACATTCATTCATAATGCACACCTGAATGGCACACATGCGTAAGTTCCCAGGAGGTGAGGTGTAGCATCTGACGAGCACACTTGCTCTAGTGCCAGTACAAAATGTCGTGTTTTGATTTTTGTATTAATTGTGAGAGTCATTTAGGTAGAAGGGGTGCCAACTTAAAGAAAGAGAAGGGAGAAAAGAGAATAAAATGAAAATTTAGGCATCCGTTTGAGGTCCAATTTAAGTATTGTATTTCTCTAAACTTTGGTATATTACTATAGTTTGTTGTCGAACATATTACAAGTTAGTTATTCGATTCGTTATTGTATTCTCTTATTTGATTGTTAGGCGTGTTGGGGTTAATATTAGACGATTCTTCACATAAGTTGTGGATGAGAATGAGTTTACTCGAATAGAGTTATTTTTAACTGGATCTCTAAATCTAATGGAAATATTTCGGATAAAAGGTCTTGTAATTTTTTCATAGTTTACAAGGATTTTCACAAAAAATTGTTTGTGATTGTGGGTTTGGTTGCTTGTGCTATTTTTATTCATCGTGTTTAATCGGGAGAGTATGGTGGCTGATGATTTCGGAGGATTTCGAATTCCACTGTGCCGTATGAATCCCAACAAATGAGCCAGAGGAAAGGCGGGTATTTCCTATTTCTTGGGATGTGGCCCACAGTGGATACACAACGTTCACAAAATATGGGGCTAGAACTAAAAGGAAGCAATTGAGCAAGGATAAATATTCATGCATATGTCAAAACTTACGGTTACGAAAATCGGTCGAGGTTGTGCTTTTAACAGGGGAGACCACCTCAATCAGTGTCTTCCAAACTCCAGCAGGCTTAATACTGGCATTAGTTTCTGTAAATGCCTAAAATCAAAGATAGAGATAACATAATGAAATAATCATACGAATTGACTCGTCAATTTATAGTAGTAGTCTCAAAATAATGAAGATAAAGTGGATTGCAAGAATACTCCACAGAGGAACCAGTCATCATAACTTTCAACGCATACTTAGTAAAAGGGTTATACATCAAATTCATTCACAAAATTTTCAAGTTTAGACTTTACTTATTTCAAGAGACTTTATTCATATGCTTTTTAAAATTTTTAATTTTATTCAATTTTGGGTATTTTTAGAATCAAATAAGTACTTTTTGTCGTAATCTCTTGTAAATTTTAGAAATTTCTAGCAAGGTATTCAAGCACTTTCTGTGGGATTCAATATTTTTGGTCCAAGTATGACCTTAAAAAGTATTGTTTTTTTCTTTTGTAATTCTGAGGGGATTTCTAGGAAGGTATTTTAGGCCCTCTAGCACGATTTAGTAATTTTATGGTCCTAATATGACCTTAAATGTTGTAAAAGACTGATTAATTTGGGTGTCCACACTCAAAATTGAATAAAATTAAAAATTTTAAAATGGACATGGACACAAATAAATTCGCTAAAACAGAAAGTTAAGAACAAATTTGCAAAACAGGAATAATGTCACTATTTCACAAGTCATTACACTTAGTTATTCTTGACAGAAATTTCTAGTAAAAATGGAAAATATGGTAAAGCTTGAGCTGTGTAGAGCGAGCAGAGCAAGTAAAAATGCAAGTATAAGCCTAAAAGGAGAACCCAATCCCAAAAGACCAATCTGATAGGAGGGAGAACCCCTCAAACTTATAAGCCAACCCTTGTGGAGTTTACTCCTCAATGTGGGACTCGCAACAGACAGGCATCAAAATGGAATTCAAATATCAGTATTAGGTTTTCTCCTTCTCTTGATACTCAATTAAAGCCAGGAAAACCAAACAAAGAACAGAACATATTGTGATTGAGCATGAAATAACCCACCAATTGCTCAGTGAATTCAGATAATCACTATAACCCACTTATCTCTGTGAAAATAGTCAATTTTTCCCATCTTTTACCAAACATAACAACACAATTGTATTAAATTTACTCTTTTAAAAAATAGCAAAATTATGAAAGTGTTGATTTTTTATGATGACTTATATAAAATCACTTCATGCATTGAACCCACTAGGAAAAAACCTGGATCTGGTGCAATTAGCAAGGACCATACATGGCCAACACCCAGCAGATACCAAAATCATAGCTGCATGCCACATGAATAACATGGACAACGAAAAAGAAAAAAAAGAACCACTGAGGCTTCATACCTGCATGCGAGTCCGTGCTAGCTCAACAGGGTAACAAGTTACGCATGCTAACGACCTGGCAACCGATCCTGCTACTAAAGGGACATATGGCATCAAGTTTGGGGCATTCTGCTGCATCAATTCCTCTATATAATTGCGTAAAACGTCATAGCAAGGCATGTAGATTCCAACCTACAAGGCAGATAACATGCTTACAGCAATATTATACTCAAAATATAACGGTAAATGCCTTGACATGAAAATAGGCTTACAGTTGGAATGGCGAGGGCTAAACTTGCATTTGTACCCCTCCATAACCTAGAAAATCCTTCCTGCACAATTCTTACAGTTAAAACTTGCTTCATTAACAATGTTCAATAGATAGAAAAGGTGAATATTTAAAGTTATCTGCAGCTGGGTTTTCTAGAGTTAACAACCATGAGATATCAGGAAAAGAGGAAACCAAATCTCTTGCATACTCTAGGACAAGTTTGAGAAGAATATAAGAATGAAAATTAGCTGCAGCAAATCTTAACAAGAGCAGTGTTGTCTTATATCAAATACCATTCCATTGGTAAAACTTTTTCCATGACCTATGAAAGGTATATGATTGATCAACAAATTTAAGAAACGGCAATTTGGTGAAATTTTGCGCTGCAAATATTGCATGACCCATGACACAAATTTCACTCACCCATTGTTATTTGAAGAAACCCTCCATTTTAATTAATATTTTTTGACAAATAACTAGACATGAGATAACAAATCCAAGTTTCTTTGAGTTTGAATCCGTCCTTCTTCTTTCTCCCTTTTACTGTTAGAAGAAAGGAGGCAGAGGGATTCAGAAATAGTTAATTCTGTCTCTAACATTCCTTATCTCCTTCCCATGTCAACAGCTAGTGGAAGAGAACAAAGGATGTCAAGTTAAGAGCATCTTTATTATTATTATTATTATTATCTAGAATAATGGATATAAAAATCAACAATGGATTGAGTCTTCCAATTTGCATGTTACTTTCTACCACATTGTTCCAAATGAAGTTTCACATAATGTGAATATTTCACCCAGAAAAAAATTTCTTTTATTTCAAAATGATCAATATGTAAAATTAGAACAAGTGATTGCTGAAATACGTTGGAGTGTCCACTTTGAATTTTAAAGAGAGGGTTCAAAAAATTGCAGCCTTTAAAATAGGAATTAGCCAATCTAGGATATATTATGAAGTTACAAAGGTAGCACCTATAAACCAACCTTCTGAAAAAAGCAATAGACCAGACCAACCTGACGTGTAACTTTGTAGAATACATCCATAGTTCCTTTATAACGGGAAGATTCTGGAGGGCAAACTGATGCACCACCTGCAACTTCATGGTTGCATGATTGCAGAGAGCTCAACCCTGGAAACATCTAAGAGGCAGCTAAACAACCAAGTCAATCATCTAATCAAGAATTTCTAGAATCACAAACCGAGCAGGCATGAAGAGTCCCAACAGCAGTTAAGATCGTATTAGTACTTCTAATGCTGGGAGAAAGTAAAGAAGCAGAATTCATCATTCTATCAGGGAAAGCCCAACAATGGAAATTTCAAAAATACTTGTATTAATAAAGCTCATAAATAAGCGTCTAACATCCTCAGATGATCTAGTCTTATAGTGGATAAGCAATATCACCAGGAAAACCAGAAATTTCTTGAAGCAAATACCATGTTTGTGTCAAAGCGTGTCATTCCACATTGACTCTGATAAGGAACACCAGCAGCCTGTGCTTGTAATCTTGTCTGCAAATAATACCAAAGCTATACAATTAATCTTTTCTACAATATCTTGACTTCTTAAAGCTAGTTTCCATACATACCAAATTAGAAACATGTATGTGCATTCCTCAACTGAGAAATTCAAAGACCACATTAACACAGAAGGATGAAAATAAGCAGCCACGGAGATTCACTCGCAGGTGGAAGAAACAGATCTAAGTGATGAAACACAGACATCAATCCACTGACAAGGCTTAACAATCACTGAAAATTTCATAAGCATTACGAAATTCGGGAGAAAGAGGCAGACTACCCCAAGCAGAACATGCAGAGTAATAATCAAGGCACGAAACCCAAATGGAAAATTAAAGCGGACAAGCTATATAATAGAAAGAAAATTACAGAAGCAAATAAGAGTTTATCAATTAGAGACATAATTCCAAAACCCATTCGGCCATAAAAATTGCAGAAGCGATAAATTGGGATCAGCTTAAAACCATACAAATGAAAGACCTAATATGGCAACTAAAAAACAGGTATGATTTAAAATCAATCCCACCACATTATTCAACGAAAAGATAAAAATTATTTACCTTGGCGACGTCCAGGGGGTTGACTATGATGGCGGAGATGACAGCGGCGCCGGCGGCCGAAAAAGCGCGCTCTGCGAAACTCAAATTGAAATCAGAAAACGAAGTGGAGAACTGAGTTGTAGAATTTTCCCTCTCATCCTTGAACATCGCGTCTCCGTTTCCCTCAAAATTAACCCTATCGGCAGCTGTGATTATTCATGATGGAATACTCCTTGCCCCAACCATTAACTTGCTCTCTCTGTCGCCCGCGCGCGGGGTATCGAGATAGATAGCAAAAATTTAATTCAAATGAATTGAAAATTTGGGTGAGCTTCGCATTGATAATTCGAAATATCTCAATTCGGAGCTGTGGGAAAGAGATTCTGGAGAGAGGGTAGCTCTGATTATACTTTGTTGGAAAGAAAGAGCAAATGGAATCGGATAGTTCTAGCGGTTCTTCTCTGCATGGGAAATGGCAAAGATCGCGGGAGTCGTCAAAATGAACAACTTTATCATCCGAAAAGACAAATCTACCCCTGTAAAATATATGCCCCAAACCCTCGTCGCCCCTCTGCCCCGTTAACGATTCGCGGTCCACAGAGCCTTCCGCCGCCTCCTCTCTTGCCTCCTCTCTTCGCCGTCCTATCTGAGGTATCTAAGTTTTCGGTATCATCTTCATCGTCCTGATCCATGAGTTGCAGCGGACGCTGAACCCTTTCATCTTTCCGCTGCGTCAACCGCCTAACGCCACCGCTGTTGCAGCGGGTAACTTCTCTTCCCTCCCGAGTCATCTTTTTTCACTGGGATTAATTGCTTGCTGTGAAAATTTGACTTCTGTTGTACATTATGCGTACGAGTGCTGCTCGTGTGATTTGGAAATATTTTTGTCTGATTTGAAAACCTACAGATAAATGATCGGGTATATGAAATTTTGGGGGGAATGGCATGGGAATCTATCCCCCAAAGACTAAATGCGTTACTATTAGTTTAGTGTATGATAGATGTATGATGCGTTTTTGATCTTATAGTTGTTATGTAAACATCAATTTGTCTTTCTAGAATGTCCATGGCGTTTATCCTCTTCGAATTCCTGCTGTTTGGTTCAAGGAAAATTGAATTGCTATTTCATTACTTCAGGGCAAGAAAGAATAAATCATGTAGAAGTATTTTGAACGGAAAAGGAGAATCATTTCACTTCCATGATAACAGAGTATCTAGAATCATGCCTATATTCTCATTTGTAGCAATTGGCAACCAGATGTCATTTAAGTATTTTAAAACTCTAAATTTCCACCTGATCTTATCAATGAACTTTAGATTACTAGTTAATGAGTATGCCTTGCGATTTTCTTCGGATTCGCTTGGTGTTTGGTCGGTGAAAATAGGAAAATGTAAAAGATTTTTCTTTTGGATGACATTGCCAACAAGGAAATCAAAGTAATTGTTCGTTATCGTTTGCCGTCGAACGAATTATTGGATACCTTAAGGGTTTGCATCAAATAGCATAAAGATGGACAGAAAAGCATTTTTGTGGTAAAACTGTCCATAATTTGCTGTTAAGATTGTTAATTTTTGAAATTTAACTTTCAAGACATTATAGAAGAAGAGGCAGAAGCATAAATAATGCAAAAAACTATAAAATTAAACAGCAAAGAAAACCTAATTTGAAAAGATAGATTTTTCCTCTTAAGAAGGTGTGATATTCTTTGCTCATAAGCAGTTGCACTGATTGCAAATTCATGTTCAACAAGCAGGAGGAACCGTATCTTCTCAGTTTGTCATACCCAACCTTGCTAGCAGCTGAAAGATGTTCAGGATTTCCATTGTTAAAAGATTAAGCGGTGCGGAGACAACCATTGAAGGCCTCGGGCAACAAATTCTGCAGCGATGTTCGGTGAGTGGAACTTCGAAAGGTAAAGGAAAAGTGAAGGCGGGTCAGCAACTGAAACGTTCCAAGATCACCAGGAAGAAAGCATCAGAGGGATCTTCCGTCGGTGGCAGTGGCGGTGGTCGCAAGAGCTCATTGACTGCAGAACTGGAGGAGATGGCCGCAAAGTGCTTGGCTGCTCCGACGCCAATAAGATTTTTGAAGCCTAAACAGAGGGAACGCGAGGCAGAGCGTGAAAAGTTAGGGCTCATCAGCAAAGATCGTCAGCGAGAGATTGAAATGCTGAAGAAACAAGCGAAAGAGGGGACTGGTTTCGAGAAGCCTATGATCATTGGCACTCCAGGTTTGGATTTGATCTCACTCGGTTTGGTTAACGCTGATGATATTCCAAAGTATGATCTGACTGTTGAAGATGGTCGGCGGCTTGCCAAGGAGTATAGTAGGGTTCTGATGAGAAGGCATCGGGCGAGACAGAAAGCAGAATCAACGCTGTTGAAGCTGAAGAAAGAAGCAACACAAGCGTTGCCGGAACACTTGAAAGCAGCAGCTCTGGTGCCAGATCTTGCTCCTTTCCCATCAAACCGTTTCATGGCAACATTAACGCCGCCTATCGAAGGGTACATTGATAAAATCAAGGAGGCGGCGAAGCAGACTGCCGTGAAAGAGAAGCTCCGATAATAATGGTATGGATTTCCGGCGAAAACCCAGATGACAAGAGAAGGGATCAGGTTTTGCTCAATCTACTACCTTGTTTTCTTCTGTTCTTGTGTCATTTGGTGGCTGATTGAGAACGCTTTCTTCAACAAATTGCTGATTTCAACTAATTATGATCCAAGAATTTGTCCATGATAAGTGATTATTCGTATATAATTGAATAAGTGCATCATAAATCAATCGATTCAGCCTGTAAAATCGAGATAGCAAGCTGCAGGATCACGTAGTGTTGATCCATAATCCAGGAAACTGACTGCAAATTAGTCTCTAGTTAAGCATTTTATTTGCATTTCCTTTGGGTGTTTTTAAATATTGGGCTTTTTCATATTTTTAATGATTGAAATCATCTTTAAAATGATAGACAATAGAAATTAAGAGATTATTTTAATTATTATTTAAATTTTTAAGTTTTTGATATTATAATAATAGATTTTAAGCACTGAAATAATAAATGAATCTAATATTTAAAAATCCTTACTTATATGATATAAGACTTGGAATTAATTTCTTTTTTTTTTTGGTTGACAACATTATTGTTATTTATTATTTCATGAGAACAATTAGGTGGGAATTATTTTGCAATACTTGACTTATTACTAGACTTGTTGAAGTAAATATAATAGTTTTTTTCTCTTTTTTTTTTTAAATCTAAACTTTTAATTTTAACCACTTATGCCACGGCATCGATGTGAGGTTCTGTCTTCTAAGTAAGTTCAAATAAATATATAATGCAGATCACAAAGATATAAAAGGCAATCAAAATGCAACACATGTATTTCTTAATTTTTTAATATTGTATTTTCTTTTTGAAAAAAAAAATAGTGTATTTTTAATTTATAAATAATAAATATATGCTTAAGTTGTTAAATTAGTTGTGGAATTTATAGGGTTTTGAATGAAAATAGGATGACTCATAAGACACCAAAAAATTTAAAAAATATATATATAAAAATAGGGAAAAGTTATAGGATAAAAGGGATGAGAAAGGACTTCTTGGGTATTTTTCTAAATGTGTTAATTGGATTATACCACCCCAACCCGTAATAGGTCGTGCCAAATATGACCGATATTAAATCGTGTATAGTACAGTTTAACATTTCAAACCGTATTAAATCACAGGTTAGTCAACCCACAGATCGGATCATATCATGTCTAATAAGAATCGATTTTTTTGATAATGTAACGGTCATGTGACTATTGAAGAAGTGTCACTTACTAGGTGGCTCGTCCTCCTTTAACAAAAATTTATCCTATATTTTATGTGTCTGTCTTGAAGAAACAAATAGAAATAAGATATGAAATGATGGCCTACCTCCTATCGATAGATACCAACGATGAGCTTCTACTAGAGCTAGAAAATATGGTGAGAATAAGATTTTTAGAGTTTGGGAATAGAAAAGGTTGAGGAAGTGCTTATAAAATGGACTATAGCCTTAGAAAAAAAGAAAAAAAATACTTGGGATCCGCTTCATTCTCTAAAGGTAAGTACCTCCACCTTAGACTCTTTTTATTTTCAAATTAGAAAACTCTAATTTTATCTTTCCAATTTTCTCAATTTCTTTCCATTCTCTTCCTCTTTACTAATTTCTGTTAAGGAGATAATTCTTTATAAGCTAACCCTTACAAAAGAAAAGCACCCACCTACATCTATAAGGACTATCTGTCTGTGTCTCTGCCCTACTGAGAAAACAATCATCCATCTATAGGACAGATTCATTGAAAAGAAAAGGAATAACGAACTTTGATGGGGGGGGGGGGGGAGTGATTAATTGCCTCGAGATGATCCTCATATGAACTTACAATCCAAAAGCTGAAGTCACTGCAGTTATGAAATGCACTAGATAAACAATCCCATTTTCATGAACACCAGCCTTCTTGAGCTGTTATATTTCTGCAAACCATTGCTGGACACGATGTCTTCAAAAAATCATGGCTATCAGACAAGAAAAAGAAAGAAACTGGAGGGGAAAAACACCAAGAAAAATCAGGGAGAGAGGAGGACATGATTCAACTCTTTTCTTTCCTTCGCACATGAAATCAAACGAGGAACAAGCTCAGGCACTCATTCAGGGTGCAATTTCCAGCCGCGGTTCGAAGCAAAAGCCAGTAAATAGCTGAAGTGGGAACCTCTTTGTAACTGGGCATTTCTGTGACCACTTCCATTGCTTCTGGTTCATGTCAAAAACAAGGAGAGCAGGAGCACCATAACTCTGTATGTATATCAGATCATCCGCCCCACTGCTAGCAAAAACATCATCAAACTCTCCGAATCCTTGGAAATATTTATGAGGCATTCGGGCAACCTCTTCCCATTCTTTCCCATTCAATACCCAGATCCCGATCCCTTTGATAATATCACAGTGATCTTGTTTTTTGATCCCTCCCACCATAACCAGCTTCTCCTTGAGGTTTATCAACCGGCCACAGGTGAGAGAACAAGGAACTGGGATAAAATCCCCCGTAAATGAAGTTTGTGATGATTGGCTAGAAAGGTTGAATTTGATCAGGCCATGGCGGCTTTCTTGCGTGCCGATCGCAGTCGAATAAATCAAGAAGTATAGGAAACCATCGCATATCTCACTCTCATCCCCGCCTCTCCACCCATTCAACACCTCCACGAGTGGTGTCGCCCACATCATCAATTCCGAGTCATAGACATGAACAGAGAGTTCCCATTGGTAGAAGTTCTCGGGGACTTGTTTCGACTTCACAATGGAAATGTTATAGCTTCGAGAGCTCCTGTCGACAGAGATGGCAAGAGCAGTGTAGTCGGAGAGCTTTAAACCCAGAGGTTCGACTAGTCTTTTGCAAGATTTATTGATGGGATTGCCAACATGAAGCTCACTTCTGTTATCATTGTTCATGAAGCAAACAAGGCCATGAGATGAAGCGATGAGCCAATTTGATGTAACAAAGCAAGGGAGACTGATGGTGTGCCACTTTCTAAGGGAGGGTTCATATGCATAGCCGATGGGTTCACCAGAGCAAGTAAACATGAAGTACCAAGGCTTATGTGCTAATTCGACATGAGACAAGATCGACATAAACCTTTTTGAAGTAACTATCTCTCGCCATTTTTTGCACACACAGCTGGCTCTGAAAATGCTTGCGAGAGGGAGAAGAGAGAGAATCCGTTCCAAGAGTTCCTCAGGAAGAATTGAGTCCATTGAAATCACCCCCTTGTTCTCTTCATCACAAACCTCTGAGAATGAATCAAACTCTCCATGATCTGAAGTATTTCCATACTGGTAGTAGCTAATCCATGATGTAACACCCTCCATGGATACCTGCATACATGAAATTTTCTTATCAGAAAAGAGAGCCAAATCATAAGTTTCTTGGGAAAATAGACAGTAAGACACCACTCTTCAATCACCAGGAAAAAAATAGTAAAAAAAATGGAATTGCATGCTTATGATTTCAAGCGCGGCCCAGAAGAATGATTATCATTAAAAAATCTACGGTTTCAACAATGTATGAAATTCTAATTGAATGACAAAGAAAGATCATAGAGATGAAAATCCAATCCACCATAGTTAATTCAGAGAAAAATGAAACTCTGGAAGAATATTACACATCATAACCCGATTAACTTTTCCTGATTCAGCTATCAAATACCGCTTTGTTAATCGAAGAACCCAAATGAATGCATCTAGCAATACACATAACGGGAATCAAACGTTCAATATTCAATACTAATCCTCAAAACAACAGACATCTGCAATAAGAATCAAAAATCAATTAAGCGTTGCAACTATTGTACAATTTTTTCCCGTGATTGGAGACTAATCTTCCACACATGAATGTAAGATTTGTAAGTGCTTAAGTGCAAATCTAAATAGATTGATGGTAAGAAGAAACAATGCGAGATAAATGCCTACAACCAGCAGATATAATAGAAAATTGAATATAGTAAACAGGGATTACCACCATACCAGAAAAAAAATAGTATCAACAACGCTAAACAGAACCCACCATTAAATCTGTTCACCAGATTCAGTACTTAAATAACTTCACATTAAACTCAAAACGCCCAGTTCTTCTTGCCATGAAAAGCAATCATTTTCATGGTTTTCACATCAGTCCAATATGGGTCTCCACATCAAAAAAAAAGGAAAAAATAACGATAATAATAACAATAATAATAATAATAATAATAATATAATGGCTAGCTAAATGATTCTACCAGACAGTTATTTGAAACAATCATCCAAAGAAGTCCCAACTAACAATAACAAAGAGAAACATCACGATAGACAGCTGGTTGAACAATTTCATTGGGTAAAAATTAATGGTTTTCAATAAAATGAGCATACCTGTGATGTGCACAAAGCTCTGTTTTGGAAGTTCACGGAACTTTTTCGTTCTTTTCAACTAAATGGGTCCCTGTAGATTAGACAAAATCTCAAGTTTAAGGAGAGAAAGTGACTCAAAACAGCCAAATAAATGGGTGGAATGAGGTTGGCTCCCTGTTCACGGAAATGGAAGGAGGTACTCAGAAAAATGGGGGGCTAGATATGCGATTAAGAAGGGTGAAATGGATCCGTGTGGTTTTTGATTAGGAGAGGAACAATGGCCAAGGAACCGATACTTTGCCCATCCCTTCTGCTCTGTTTTAAAGAGGAAAGACGCAAGAAAGTGTAAGATTTCTCTCTCTCTCTCTTTTCCCTCTTTTTCATATTTCCCTCCTTCAATAGTTCATTTTGATAAAACAATGGCCAGAGGCGGTTTTTGAAGGATCGTCTAGTGGTGCCATCACAGTCGCATGAAAGGGAAAGAGAAAACTAAATGCGTTAATGGGGCCGTGCAATAGAAGTGAGTTACTCAGCTTTTATGTAGTGCCGGCTCTTGGCATTAACTGTGTCATATCTAATACGGTTTATTTTTTAAATTTAACGGTTATATAATTATTGTATTTTTTTTATATATAAAAAATAATTAATTAAATAAACAATTATAATTATCGCCTTCTCTCTTGTACTGGCAAAAATATCTCTTTATTTTCTTGCTAAAACTATGATACCAATATAATTATATAATTTTTATTAATTTTATCTATAATTTATATATTAATATTATTATTTTATAATTTAATTATTAATTATAATATATAATTTTTTAAATTTTAATAGTAAATAAATATAAAATTTATTCTAATACTCTCATATCGATTGCACCACATATACATATTAATAATAGTAATTTTAAAATATCAAAATTACAATCTATCATAAATACCACTACTAGTAGTCCTTGTTCTCTCCACCTAAAAAATATTATAGTAATATATAATAATTTTTTAAAACTAAATTATCTAATAGATATGGATTGGCCATTAGTCAAAATATATAAAAATATTATATTTGTACAAGTCTTAAAGTACCAAACACCTAAAATGATACTTGAGTGATGCGTCCTCAAATTCGAATTATTATACAAATTAGAAAGTTAAGAACCGATTCACCTAGTCCGACTGATTTGAAAGGGGTCCGGTCTCCGTATGCTTTGAATTTAGATCATGTATAACACAATAAATAGAAGGTCAAATGATTGATGGAATTCACTATCTGATTTATCCTTTAATGCTCAAGTTATTTATCTTTCTTTGTTGAAAGAGAAAAAAGAATGCAAAGTGAGAATGTTAATACCTATGTGAAAGGTTTTTAGAGATGTACGCTTAATGAAAAGTGTCTTAAGAAGAGATAGAAATGCACTTAAAATAAAGTATTTTGAAATTGTTACTTGTTTATCCTTTTTATTGTCCGTCATCTTCTATTATTGGAAAGGAGGGATATATATATATATAAAGTTAATGGGCATTTAACATTTCCTGTCAACCACCTATGGAATCGCCCGAATGGATAAAATGATACCATTCAACTGACGATTCTTAACAAGTAATAGAGTTCATTAAACTATTCTGATAAAATAAGAAATTTATTCATTCTAGTCGGTTAGAGGAGATGTCTGCAGGGGACGTGGATTGTTCTGATAGGATCAATAGACTCATCTATCCACTTTGGATTACATGGACCGATTGAAACATTATTCAATTATGGGCCGATTCTTTGATGGACATTCCTCTTGGACCAGAGATAATAATACCTATCAATGAGATAATACAAGAAATAGTAATTGTATTTAATTCAAACTAAACTAATATTTTCAGACAATTTAATGTTAGAAGTATTTAAGTACAGTCAAAGGCTAAATCAAAAATAATTAGCAGAATATATATTTTACTTGGAGAACTCCTTTCTCATGGCAGTAGACTACAATTTTAAAAAGTACATGCATAAATACTTATCACCCAAGTATGTAAATATCCCAATATACTATTAAAAGTGATGTTAGTTGCTTTTTTCTACAATCTAAATATGAATTAATTTTAAAATTAATATAAATAAAATTTATTTTTTTTTCAGTCAGTACATAATAACTTATCTTATATTTATATTATTCCATATTAAATTTTAAAAAATTAAAAATTATAAAAAAAAAAACAATGATTGATTTTAAACTTTTTTGAACACCAACATACTATTTTAACAATTTTTAAAATAATTAATACTATTATAAATAGCAATTGTTGAAGTTACAGTAGGGGGAAAGAGGGCCCTGGAGCTACAAATGTATCGAAGATGAAGTTTGAATAGAGTAGAATTCTTAGGCAAGGCCAATGACTTCTCTTAAGTAAGAGGTCAGGTTTGGATAAGAAGTGAATACTAGTACCCAAAAAAAAAAAAAAGTTCTTAAAAGTAGTAGTGTATGTGGGAATCAAAAAGAAAGGTAGCT
>JAOVVI020000927.1:0-27058 GCA_028571085.2 Nepenthes alata | reverse complement strand
CCGCTTAATTTGTATAAGATGTATTTAGAATCTTAGCGGCATCTTTCCTGATCAAAACCTGAGTGTACTCGACAGTACAATGTTGGTACTACCGATATTGTGGTAATATTAAGGATCTTGTGAATATAAGAGAATTTATCACATATTAACATAATAATAATATTATTAATTAATTAATTAAGAAATAAGAACGTGGGAGAGGGCTTGGACTAAGAAAGGCTTACAGCCACCACCACCTTTCCTCGCTTTGGAAAAATTGCCTGGAAACTCATGAAAGGGACCAACAAAATATGCACACAGATCTTCAAGGCAAATACCTTCAGAGTACCAAATTTCCCAGAAGCCAGAAGTACAGTTGCTCCTCTTCCGCATGGTGCAATGTCCTCTTGATGCAGGACCTAATCTGTAAAAGAGCAAGATGGACCACTGGTAATGGGGGAAAAGGATTAGTTTCTGGCAAGAGGAAATGGAATTGAAATTATCCGACTACATCTCCCTCAAGGAAGCTGGGAATTGGACAAACTAGAAGGCAAACTAACCTCAGAGGTTCCCAGCTGCCTTAGAGGTAAACATGCCTCATGATTGGCAGGCGATGATGACCAAATCAGTTGGGAGAGCAATTCTGGGGAATCTGAAGTAAAAGCAGCCTCCAACCTTCTCCAAGATGAAATGCTGATCAAGGCAGGCTGCCGGGCCAATATCTGAAAGTTGAAGGCTCCCCAAAACTGAAAATTTTCGTCTGGCTTATCCTAAGAGACAAATTACTCACCAATGAGCGAAGATCCAAGCTGAAACTGGCTACTTCCACTAACTGCCCCACATGCTGCACGCCTGAAACAACAGCCCGTATTATAAGATCTTGCAAAGAGGTAAAGCAAACATGGAGGAACATCTTACAAGGGAAATATGACCCAGGTATGCACCAGAAAAACCCAACCTCCTGGGTAAAGCTTAATTTGTTTCAAGGGGCTGCCAGCAAGACACCCACGTGTTCCTAGCTAATACATGGTGGCCGTAAAAAGTGGCAAAATGACAACGTATTTGAAGAAGCGGAGAACAGTTTATTAAGATTTGAAACAAGCATCTCACTGTCGGCTGAGGAACTCAAGGACCTCTGTAGCTACCATAACCACCGAAGCCAGACAAAGACACAATACTGCCAGTGGGTTCCCCTTGGACGGCTGCAAGAAAATCAAGAGGAAGGGCCAGCATTAATGGAATTGGCAGAAACGACAAGGCACAATGGATGTTTGGGTTCTTGGGACAACTGGGCACAATGCTGAGATTTGTCAAGGCAAAAATTACAGCCATTCGGCACGTCTTGAACGGCATGGAAGAAAAGACTCTGAAAGTCATCACCAAATCTGATTTGGCCTCAGCTATACACAAACTAAACAATTTGAATAGAGGAATCCTCATTGATTGCAGGGAGCTCATGTCATGGAGCAGGGACTGTCAAGTATCACATATTCATCGCAAAGGAAATAACACTGCAAATGATATGGCTAGACTGGGTATGCAATTGGATGAAACCAATCTTGAATGGACATGTGCCCACTAGAAGTTTTTTTTCGGTAATTAATTAATTGTATAAATGAAAAAAGACTATACACGGGATCAACAAAATAACTGAGTTATCTGGACCAAGAAGAAAGAAAAGTAACCAATAAACCAACAAAGCCAGGATTAGAAAAAAAATCCAAAAAATAAAACTAATAACCGGTCAAGATCAAAAGCCATGAGAGGCACCCTGCAGCTCCAAAAACCCACCAACTAAACAACCTCAAAAAGGGAAAAAAAGAGAAAATGAAAAAACAGCAGCACCCAGCAAACACCACCCACATCAGTCAGAAACCGCCGAATGCGAGAGGCTGGAAGTCCCCACAGCCTCACAATGGATCTGATTTGCCCATTGGGAGGCCAAGAGAAAGTGCTAATCCAGTCCTAGACAGTAAGAAAAATAGAATTCGCAAGATCATGAGGGTCAAGAATGACAACATCATCAAATATAAATCTTGTTTCTCATTCTCCAAATAATATAAACCACGGCAGCCAAAATAACCGGACAAATGGAGTTAGTATTCTTACCTCTCCAAAGCCAACCGGCCCAATTAATCCCCTGCTGCAACTTCGGGAACAGCTAGCAGCACCTGCTCATCATGCAGATAGATTCTCTTCCAACCTCCCTAAAGTAATGACACTCAAAAAACAAGTGTTCATGCGTTTCTGGCATAATACCACACAGAGGACAACCCAGGTTGCACAGCATAAAATGGGCCAAGCTGTCCCTGGTGGTCAGACGACCACGAATAGCGAGCCAAAGAATAAAGGAGTGCAAAGGAGTCCTGATGGCGCCCAAACAAGGCTGACCCAACCCACTTGATCCTCTTCCAGTAGAAAAACTTCCAAGCCAAGTATTAAAACATCCATCTGTGGGAAAAATTCCACACAATCTTGCCGGACGTTGAACCATCCGGACTGTAGATAGGCATTTCTCTGAAGATGTTTTGAAGCTCGGGTTCCGCTTCATCTTAACAACACCAAAAATTTTCATAAATAATTTCTCTAACCAGGCACTTGAAGGGGAGGTCAGTAGTGCCCTGAAAATCATCACAGAACTAGGAGAGAAGAACTCCAAGTGAATGCCACTGATGGAACCACAGGTAAGATTTGCAACCATTTCTGATCGTGTGTGATCTGGTGCCTAACTATGTCCCTCAGATTGAGGATCTTCCAAAGGCTCCAAGGAATCACATTAGGGATCTTAATGCTCTAGACGTATCTATCTTTAAGTCTACATGATCTAGACCAATAAACCCAAACTAAGCCTTCAATGTTAGAAATCAACCTCCATAGCTTCCGAGTAAGTGAAGGCTTGCTCCACAGCAAGAGGCCCGTGATCCCAATTTCCAAGCAACTTTTCCTTCAGTTGCTCCACGCCACAAGAAATTAGCAAGGAGCAAATCTATCCTCTCAAGGATAGATTTAGGGAAAATAAAGGAGGCCCAGAAAAAAAATGATGTTATTTAAAATAGATTGAATCAACTGCAATTTACCACTCGTAATGGAGAGACATTTGCTTTTCCAAGATTCAATCTTGTTGGCAGTTCTAAGGAGGAGAGGCTCATAGTCAGAAACCTTTGATCTAGAGGAAACGAGCAGAATACCCAAGTATCTAATAGGCAAGTTGCCTAAGGGAAAACTAGTGGCACCTTAGATAACCCTAACCAAATCCTCCTTAGCATATATAAAAATCTCACTCTTAGTACTATCAACTTGCAAGCCGGAAACCTCCTCAAAAATATTGAAGAATTTCATCAAGATGGCAACCAGGTAAGGTTCCACAGCCAAGAGCTGTAAAACATTATCAGCGCAAGCAAGTATAGTAGTCCTAGTCTGCTTACATTTCCAGGGGAATAAGAAAGCTTTGTCTGAAGAAGTATTAGCAGCAATAATACCACGCAGCACATCCATAGCAATAGCAAAGAGATAAGGAGAAATGGGGTCCCCTTGACGAAGACCTATAGCTCCTATCACAATGGAGAATGAAGTAGCGGTGACACTGAGTGATCCACTTGATAAAGATAGCTTGAAACTCCACGGTCTCCAAAGCAGCAAAGATAAAGCTCCAATCCACCGAGTCAAAAGCTTTGTGGAGATCGACCTTCATAGCATGTCTAGAATAACTCCCACAGGAATGACAGCGATGACGAAGCTCCTGAACAAGCAAGATGTTATCTTCAATACTTCTTCCGAGAATAAAAGCTGTCTGGCACTTACCAATCACATGCGGAAGCATAAGTCTAGTTCTGGAGGTCAAAATCTTGGAAATGATTTTGTAAAAGACATTACAACAAGAGATTAGACGATAATCAGTGATCTTTGCTGGAGTCAGCACTTTAGGGATAAAGCGAATCAAGGTTGCATTAACCAAGTACAGCCAGTGTCAAAAAAATCTTTAACAGCCTCAGAAATAAGTGGCCAAACCGTTGATCAAGACTTCTTAAAAGAATTTGGGGAGAAACCATCAGAACTGAGCACTTCATCATTGCTGATGCTAAGTAGAGCCTGATGAATATGATCATTAGAAACGAGGACCAAGAGGGGACCCAATAAATCTAAAGAAACTTTCCTCAACATGAAAGGCTTTAAATCATCAGAGTGGACAGTAAGCCTACCATTGGGAGTCCCCAACAGTTTTTGAAAGAATGAAATCGCCTCACCATGCACATCTTGAAGGCTGGAGGTCTTGGTGCCATCAACCTCCATCAGAAAAAGGATTCTCTATCTATTATGCTTCTCAGCCATAGACTTAAAGAAAAGACGCGAGCAAGGATCGCCTTGCTTAAGTGAATGGATCTTGGCCTTTTGCTTAAGCAGGGATTACTCCCTTAACAAGCATTCCAGGTTATCTTTGCAAAGAGTACGCTCATCCAAAATACGTCTCGAAACAGGAGAGCGGCCAATTTTCTCCTGACATTCCCCAAGCAATGCTCTAGCTTTCAATACTGCCTTCGAGAAAGTCCCCAACCAGGCATCGATCTTCTTAAGCTCCCCTCTCACAGCTTTAAGCTTAGAGATGACTTGAAACATAGGAGCTCCTCCCACTTGCCGCTCCCAGCATATCTGGACACTATCATGGAAATGTGGGTGGATGCACAAGAAATTGTTGAATCTAAGACATCCACTTCTTGTCCTAGTTGAATCAGCTATAATCACAAAAGGGGAGTGATCCGGGACACCTGGGGAAGGGAATAAAGCAAAGGAATCTGGAAAGATGACACTCCATTCGAAGTTGACAAAGACACAATCAAGCTTCTTCACCTAGTTACCATGGATTTCCCTTCTATTGCTCCATGTGGTCAAGAAAAGAAAAAAAACCCTTGAAGTCAAAGATCCTCCAATCCACAACTACCAATGCAAGAATCCATTGCTCTAGAGGAGCTAGAGTCAAATCTACCCCTGATCATTTCCAAAGGGGATCTAAGAGTATTAAAATCCCCTAAAACTGCCCAAGGAGCGTCCTGAAGAGAAATTGACAGCTCTAGAAGCCGAGCCCAAAGTCTCCTCCTCAAGATCTCCTCATTGTCTCTGAACAAACTGCGAGGTTACTTTGTGAATAATGTGCTCCTCCACATTAAGAACATCAAGGATGACTTCTTTAGGGTCCCAGCCTAACCAAATATGCTCAACACCACACACGTGATGGTTCATGACTCAGCTCCATCCAACAGCCAAAAGTAGGGCAATGACCATAGCCTTTAGCACATGGACCTTAGTTTCCACAGTTGCGCACACTTGGAGATCCTATTATCTAATGAAATGCTTCACCTCTCTCACTTTTAAGAGACTGCTAAGGCCCCTAATGTTCTGGCGGGCAGATCTAATCATCATTTGGCACCAAATCTAGAGAGATTTCTTTTAGGCCCTTCTTAGAATTGTTGAGACAATTAACAGTTGAAAAAAAACTTATCATTAATAATAGCTGATCCACCAGTTGCAGCTTTGGGGAAGGGATGACAGGAGCCAGATCAGGCCCTTTAACCTTCAGCCGAATCAGATCCTCTCTTTGCACCTCACCACCAGGGTTCTCAAGAGTAGAGAAACTATTAGACAAATCTAAAGCACCAACCCCAATAGAACCATCAGCACAAAGATCTCTATCTTCCACAAGGGCAATCCCAGAGCAATTACAAATCAGGTCCTTATCATTTGAGGGAATAACCACAACAGGAGGCCAGAAGTTAATTTCCTAGTCCACAACTAGATGACATGGAGTCCATCTTCTTTGCCATCTTCCTCTTATAGAGTTACACCTCTTATAGAAGGTGGGGCTTCCACATATACTCAATTGCAATATCAATAGAAAACTCAGTCCCCAAAACAGGATCCAACCCAACAACCAAGGCAATGCAATCAGGAAGATGGACATTGGCCTCCACATCAACACAAGCTCTCACATAACGAATCCTTGATAGATTCTCCAATTGGGAATCCACAAAAAGAGGGACCCCAATAGCGCTAGCAACATAACTGAGCCCATCACTAGTCCAATATTCCACGGGAAGGTTGTAAATTTCATTACAGATAGGAATATTACTGAGCTCATCATTCTTCATGGCCATCCCATCCAAACTTCCAGGAATATAGGGCTACCTGTAAAGCTCCATGGAACACCCTCACAAACTTTAATAAAGACTGTCCATGTTAGAAAAATTAAACAGAGAGAATCCAATCAAATCGGATAAAATCTGGACAAGGCCAACCTTACCCCAGATTCCCCTAGCCGTAGCTTCCACAAATGAAAAGGCTGGTTTTTTCCCTAAGAGATAACCAACAAGGGTATTTTCCCAGTTCTTTACCCCAATTAGACCCACATTCAGAGGGGGGAATACACAATTTTTCCATCCCTAGCGCAAGCAGAGTAATAGGAGAGAAGAGATTTACCAGAGCCCTCGGAACCCACCGCCATATCAGCCCAACTACCAGATTGAGCCTCACCACACTGCTATTCCATAGCATAGCAACCAGAAGATTCCTACACCTCCTTAGGCTTGACTGCAAAAAGCAAGCTCAGTAAGTTACCTCCAAAATCAGGAACCCGATTGTCACCATCTCAATCTGGATGCAATTGAAATCTGGATGCCTTCTCAGCCATCCGCAAAACATCCTTTTGCGCAAATCCTTGGAGAACAACACAAGCTTTGAAACACAGCCAGGGTAAGATGGTGAGTCAAGGGGCACAACAGAAGAGGGATGATTGGAATCATCAACAAAGGAACGAGGGAGAGGAGAAGGAACAATGACAGAGAGTGGGGAAGGCAGGGAGAGCAGGAAAAAACTCCCCTCCATGAACAATTGAGGCCATGAACTAGGAGGTGCAAGGAAGAAGGGAATGATGGCTAGGGTTTAGGGTTAGAGGGAAAGGGAAGGTGAATCGAGAGGGAACTTGCCCACAAGAAGTTAGGATTGAGTCAAACAATCCTCTAGTCTCTTTTTTTTAGCCATAATAAATAAATAAAGAGAAAGTCGTGCAGGAGATAGCGAAAGCAGCATTGAGTAGGCAGCAGTGCTAGGTGGGGAATGGTGATTACCGGGCAGGTACCATTCCAGAGGGAGAGGGGAAGGATTAGCAACATTTTCTATTTTCTAAAATTTGGGCAAAGAAATTCAACCTTTAAAATAACATTTAATTAGTTACTTGTGTTTGGAAAGAACTGTTGGTATTTACTTTTGCTAAAAAAGGTAATAGAGGATAGAAGAAAAAGTAAATCATAACGAGAAAAAAAGAAAAATCCAAACCAATAAGAGACCTTAACTTATGCTAGTTCAGGGTGAGCATTTTCAATTGAGGTTACAATAATTTATTATGAGTTCTCCAATGAACTCTTGTTTTACTGTGAAAACTTCAGAAGACATTATTTTTGATGTATAATACAGTTGATATTGGATGAATTTTTATCCAAGTAATGATAAATAAGGAATCGGCACATAGAAATAGCACAATTGGCACTTGATCCCTCCAAATTGGTGCTTGATACAAATTCAAATCTCATTCCATTTCTCCTTTGTTAATTATTAGCAATGCAAAGCGACTAAAGAGGAGAGTAAGGAATCCCCCCTTTTTCAATTGATCATCACTAAAATCATTGAGATCAATAATACAACTAATGGAACCCTATAGAATTTGTATTGCTCAAACAATCAGCCATTTCATTTTGTGCTGAGAACTCTGAAAATGGATGGAAATTTGGTCTGATCTACATCATGAATCCGAGAAATTATAGAATCAAGAAAAAAACATCTTCCAGCTTCCTTTGTAGCATGCTGAAAAGAAATACAGGGAACTCATGCTCTGCACATACAAAATTAGAATAGAAGATAGCCACCTTCAATTGCAGATGGAAATTCAGAATCCAATGATCGATCACCATTAGGAAGCTTTGTGAATGTTACAATCATGGAATCAGCCAGTATTTCTCAGTAGAGGATAAATAATATGTTAAGAATCAGCAGCAAGAACATACAAATACACTTAAATGGAAAATGAAAGATTTACAAACATCATGATTTCACTAGCAATTTTCAGCTGTTCAAACTTCAAAACCATAAGCACAGTCCAAGTCACCTGTGTTAGCTAAATTCAGTTTTTATAACAAAGTTTTCACGACCTGTGTCTGACATCAATCAACTGAGGTGTTAAATGACAGGAGATTTTTACAGCACCCTTTTGATCATTAGAGTAAGTGCAAAATAAGTCTCATTGGAAGGGAAACCAAATAAAATAAGCATTCTCTAATTACCTCAGACACCTTGATTTTCACTCTCTTCCTTGGGTGGTGTGGCTGCCACAATGCAAGTAGCTTTAAAGAAGAATTAACAGTATGTCATGCAAGCAACTCTAAACACAAGATGATTTTAGGATGTACAATCGCCTCTTCCATCTCAGCCCCCTCTCTCAGTTCATTCATTCTTTTGGATTGATAAGTCAATGTATCTTCCAAATGGACAGAAGGAAGTCCCGCTAAGATTGTCCTATTTTTTGTCCTCCCTCAAAGACCCAACGATAAAAATTTTATCCTAACAATTTTGAAGGTATGATTATGACAATACATTAAAATGTGATGAACCCATCTTACAATTCTAGTCGTTCAAGTTATTAAAATAAAATCAACATCGTTGGGAGTATGAAAAGACACTAAAATAAAAGAATTCTAACAGCTCCCCGAAATAAAAAGCATCGCCCATTATGATCATATTAGGCATAACACTATATGAAGCTTATCTCTGAGCAACAGTTCGACTATCAAGGAGTCCATCACAGCAGGGGAATGTGAATCTCAGTGCAAACCAAGAACAGGCATATCTAGGCACAATTGAAGGCACAAAAAAAAATTAAGAGAGAAAAAAAGGTGATTTGTATACTTCAAGTATTCATAAAACACATGGCACAGAGCACCCACCAGAACACTTGTAAGCAAGCCATTCCTACTTTCATCTTCGCTTTTTGACCTTTTTTTGGTGGTTTGGTGGCTTCTGGTTCACCTCAACTTTCTGCTTTCACCAAATGATTGATCCCCCTTCTTGGAGAAAACTCAAGCAACCTGAACATACTCTTTTCACATATAGATGAAACTGCACTACTTGCTTCAGTGCTTAACGGAACTCAATTTCTGTTAAGTAATTAATCACTAAATAGATAGAAAGAATAGACAAAAACAAGGCTCCATGTGCCTGGTCTGAGGCATACCTTGACCCAGTATGCCAAACCGAGACAGGGAGTGTTAGAGTACTCCGATAATTCCAACGGTGAAAATTTTATCTAATGATGATTATATTTATAATAAACGTCCAACACATTTTGTATTGTTATAATCAAAATTGTTCAAGTTATTATGATGTAATCCTCATTGTTAAAAGTATTTGGGATGATAAAAAATAGGACGACCCTAAGCATACCCTGAGCCAATGCATATGTGACACAAAACAAAAAAGAAGCAACAGACACATGTATCTTATACACAATACAATGGAACATAACACAGTCTACCAACTTGCAGTAAAACCATTGGCCATTGCAAAGACTCAGCTCCCTCACAGAGGCAAAAACATCAAAACAATGCCAACACCACAAAAGGAAATCTTGTGTGCCTGATTCAGCAACCTCAAGCACCCAATGTAGTCCAGCACTCCTTCCTTATGAGTAACAATGAAGCCATTGAAGCATAACAGATCTTTGGAGACACCAAGCAAAGAAGTGCAGTCCATCATCAGATCTGCAGTCGCAGACATTCCACACAATCACGATGAAATCACCACAAGGTTCAGCATCTCCATCAGCTAGCACAAGCGATATGATTACACCAGCAGCCAAAGAAGGACGACCTTGTAGCTAAGCTGGGGACACTTCTGATTTAATCTCCCACCACATTGCATTCAAGTCTGGTCAGATGCAAGGGCAATCACCAAATCCTCAAAACCTTTCTACGTTGGGTAGTTCTTCTGTATCTCAGTGTAAAAAGTGTATCCTTGATGGTGATGCATACCATGGTAATCACTTGCTCACCATTTTGTTGAGGATTGGATGCAAATATCTGATTGTTCCTTTCCCTCCAGATGAAATAAACAGTTGCTGCTAGAGAAATCAGAAAGGAAGTGGCCATTGCATTTCCAGTTTGCAGCAGCCCATGAAACATCCCTCGCCCATCCATAAAAGGGTCAGTGGCAGCTAGCCTACCTGCAAACACCTTTCCAAACACAATTTGAAAAAGGAATACTGGAATTCAATTTCTGTTGCATATTGGAGAAAGTTCATTTCCAGATTGTGTCTAGTCTTATGGCCTCAATCTGATAATCTTCTCCATTACACAAACTTAGCTTCTGCTTTTGTTCTGGTTTAATCAATTAAAAAAATATCATCCATAAACAACATGCGCTGAGAAATCTCATATTGAATCTGTCTTGCAAGCTCATGTATAACTAAAGCAAACAGGTAAAGACTCAAATACAACCCTTCATGCCCTCCAATCATAGTATGGAAACCCTCAGATATTATTAACCAAAATCCCACACACGTCCTTAATATCATTCATATATTTTCTAATAGCTCATGTCCTTAATTAGTGTTAACTGTAGAAAGAAATACTGACGATTTCTATATTATGATTGGAGAGCATTTCCTGCCTATATTCCACAGTTATCGATGAACTTGCATAACATATTCAAATGAGATTCATTAGTGTATGTTGTTTGCAAATGATATTGTTTTGATAGATTAAACTAGAATGGGAATGGAAGCAAAGTTAGAATAGGATGACATAGGCTAGAGTCTAAAAGTGCTTTAGATAAGTAGAAGCAAAATAGAATACATAAAGTACAATTTTAGTGATTCTATTTAGAATAATGGACAAGATAATGATGAAGATGTTTACCAAAAAAATAATGAACAAGATATTATAAAAAATAGAACAGCTTGTTGCCATAATTTTGTTATTTGAGAAAATTGAAAGACGATGTTGTCACACGGAATTATTGCACAGTGGTTAAAATGAAGAACTCATAGGGAGTGCTGTGTGATTCAAAGATACCCCTAAAATTGGGGAAAAAAAATTGTAATACAAGTACTAGACTTGTTTTACTCTATGGTTTAGAATCCAAGTAGTTAAACAATGTGTATGATCCAAACCTAAGATTTATTTTGATGATGCTAAATTTAAATAAATTGATGGATTATTGAAATTAATTGCGGGTTTGGATCAAAAATTAAGTGTTGGACCGAAGTGGTTTAGGCTCGAGTAGTGTCTAACGTGTATCTAATCCATGCATGAGTGTGTTTTAGGCAAAATCGATGCACTTGAGGTGTACAAGAGAGGTGCTTGTTAGTGTTTAGTCCAGAATAGTGGTGCCTGATGCATGTTTATTTGGCGCTCTTGTGTAAATTTAAAGAAGCCTTTGTGTCTAAGCTGCATCTAACCGGCGTACGTGCACTAGGCTATTATAAATAGGCCTTCTAGCCAATTTCAGCTCATTTTTTCTTAGTTTTTGAGAAAAGAGGAGGAAAAAGAAGAAAAAAGACAACAAAGAAGAGAGAGAGAATGAGTGAAATCCAAATGAGTCCAAGCAAATCTTTGGTAATTTCAAACTAAGGCAAGTGTATCTAAACCCATTTTTCTTTTGTTCCTTAATCTTTTTGAAATTTCTAAGCATTTTATGTTTAAATACTCATAAATATGATATCTACTTCTCTAGATTATATCTTGCATGCATGTTAGCTTGATTCCCATTTCATGATATTTTCGAAACTTATATCTTAAAATCATCAATGTCATATTAAAATCCTAAAATCCTTATATATATATATATATATATATATATTCCTGCATGTCTTTTATTTGTAGATAAATTGAAGAAAATTCTATTCTGATTTTGATAAAAATGATTTACTTTTTCAGCTTTGATGAAACATCTATATATTTATATTTCGGTGTTGAGTTTTTTAGTTTTGATCAAATATGAACCATTTTAGAGAATTAATGGAATATATCGGATAAATTCTAATATTTTATATCGAACCTAACATCGATGGGTTAGAAAAGTGACATTTAACCCTAACTATGATGAATAATAAATAGTCTACAAACCCACAAGTTGTGAATAGTGGCATACGGCCCTTATATATGTGGAAGCAATTGTAGCCTGTACCTTGATATTCGACCGTTATTGATGAATCATCACCAATCATTAGTTCTTATATGTTTGGAAGAGCTTTATATATTCATGTTCTTATACGTTTAAACGATTTCTGCAGGTTTTATATTCGTACATGTTTACATGAATTCAGCATGTCTTACATCCATATTTGTATATGATTTCTTGCATGTCTATCACAATTTCAATATTATCGGTATTTCAATTTTGATCGTGAATACTGTCATTTGTATGTTTGTTTACCATATCCATTTGTATAAAAATCACATGTGTTTTACTAAACGTTAGACTCACTCTTATCATCTTTTTACTAACCGTTTAAATTAACAGGCTTGGATGTAATTATAGGAATTTCAGACGATAAAAAGGCCTTTAGAAGAAATAGTTTTAATAATGTTTTAGTTGTATTTTGATTTTTGATTAAAATTTGTTAATTTGGTATTTAGAATGTCTATATTATGGCCATGGGCCAAGAATTGTTATAATTCAATATAATGTTAGACATATTATTGTTGGTTACTCTGATTTCAAACTTGAGGTGTTTTTCTTACTTATGGTTTAAGTCAATCATGAAATGAGCTATTGAAGTCACTTTCAGATGTAGCTTTTGGATCCTATACTTTGATATTTATTTATTTATTTATTAACAGACCGTTAAACGGTAATTGCTATAGAATCATGTCTCGGTATTTTGATTGGGGTTAAGTCAATTGATAAACATTTGATTATGGATATTAAATTAAGCATTTCGTTATCAGGAGTTTGGATGTGACACAATGTATATCAAAAGTAAGCATTGCGGAAATAAAAAAATGTTACGATGGAGAAGTGGATAACTTCTAAAATAAGATCAGCAATAAGTGTGTTCATAATTTTTTGAAAGTAGCACTTATAAAAGAAATGATGAGAGATAAATAGTAAGGTGGTTCGATCACTTAAAACATAGGGCAAATGAAGTACTTCTGAAAAAGAGTAAGGTGTTCAGGTTGGAGCAAAAAAAGGATATATAAGACTAGAAAAACTGAGTAATGTGACAAAACGTCACATGAAATTACTTCTATCCCTGAGGATGCTACATTATATCAAGCAAAATACCATAAGCAAATTCACATAGCCTGGCACACTTAATGGGACTGGCAGCTTCTTTGTCATTTATCAAGGTTGATGATGTCGAACATCTTTCTTTTCTTTCTTCCTCTATCCCATCGTGTGCTTTAAGGAATTTGGATAAGAACCACCACATTTTAATCTTTTAAATATATTACACCAGATGTGTAAAATGGTGCTTCCATTCACACAACTTGTCAAATGATTTCCTCCCAACCAGGACCTGTATTCTGAACACAATCTGGCAACTCAGATTTTGGTGTGTATCTCATTTAAGACCCTCAATATACAAGTGAGTTGATCCCATCGAAGCTTTCAACAAGACCAGCCAGATTTTTCCAGACTGAAGTCTCAGTTGATGAATCTAATACAATCAGGCATATGGTCAAACTTTAACAGATCAATCCCATATTCCAGTGTACAACCTTTCATGAAACTCAACTCACCCATTCTAGCTCGGAAATCAGTTTACAGGATTTGAGAAGGAAGAGTTGAGAATGTATACGTCTGCTGCATTTTCCCAGAAATTAATCCCAAATACTTTAATGGTGAATTCAGCTCCCGTTTTCCTTTACATTCGGGTGGCCCACAAAGTCCAGTTAAAAATCAACTGGACCACTGTTAATGCACTGTGACAACAACATTCATCATTTGTTGGAGCTCTCTCATAGTACCTGTGTGGCCTGGCTTTAAACCAACTGTATCCTAAAGCTCAAGCCGGGCTGACTCAGTTTTTGTCTCACGGTTTTGAATTTCAAGAAGGTAAAAGTTAAAATCAGCTGCACAACTGCTCTCTGCTCAAGATCTAATATTCAGCTTCTCTAAACAACAAATTCAAGAAGCCAAAATGAAATTGGAGAAATTTTCTAATGAAAACAGTTAATATCCACTGTAATTCTCAAAATGAACGTTTAAATGTCCTTCAAAAGTAAGTAAATAGATCCGAAACATATAAAATGTGGATAATCCCGCTGTAGAAAAAGCTATGACTCTGTTGTGAAGAGTTTAACCATAAATAATCTCTTAACCATCCCATCAAATAAGTGAAAGGCAATAATAATAATAATAATAATAATAATAATAATAAAGGCCCATTCCATTTCAACAAAAGGCCCACACCCAAATTCCAGAGAGAGTTGATGCTTGTTAGGTATTTTGATTTGACACCACTTCATACCCTAAAAAAAAGTAAGCAATGTCTAAGTTAAACTTGATACACTAAGGCTTGAATCAACTGAGTATTCAACTTTTTTAGAATTTCATATACCAAAAAAATTGAGTTTTATATGTACATATAAAGAAAGCTGTGTGCAATGAAAAATACAAGCACAACTTGGAGAGGGATTTTTTCAGGACATCTCTCTTTTAAGGAGACAGCGGAAATTTGACTTCCCTAGGGGTAGGGTACTATAAAAGGAAGTTGATCATAGATTATCAATAATCCTACAAAGAAATTGATTCTTCCATGCAATTTAAGATCCTCATTTTGGTCAACCGGCTGTGGAAGCTTTTACTCGAGGAGGTGCTCTTGGCCTAGTGAACATCGCTTATTCTGATATTTATCAAATGTGGTATATAATAGGTTTACGCACTAACGAAGATCTTTATACTGGAGCTCTTTTTCTATCATTTCTTTCAGTAATTACATTAGTATTTTATAGCCTTATGGAAAAGCACTACATGAAAAAACATTA
Organism: Nepenthes alata; assembly: GCA_028571085.2. Lineage (NCBI taxonomy): Eukaryota > Viridiplantae > Streptophyta > Magnoliopsida > Caryophyllales > Nepenthaceae > Nepenthes > Nepenthes alata. The sequence continues at coordinate 12,050 of JAOVVI020000927.1, read as the reverse complement.
TTATAAAACCATAGGCTGTATCTCAAATGTGTAGTACATTCAATTTCCAATAGGATCACGTGACAATTTAATCAAAAAAACTCCCATTATATTCAAAAATGTAATAGTCCAAACTTAAGTTTCAGCATGCTTTCATTAATCAATTCATCCATAACCATAATGCAGATATGTTAATCAGAGACCAAGTATATGGTCCCATGAATGCTCATTTGCCTCAACCCCTATTTAAGGGACTTCCCTGGTGCACAAAACTTCCTCTATGTGCAAAATCAAGAAAATAGTCAAACTACTTCAAGTCTACTATATGCGGTCTTATCTTACAATATACAAGAGCTCGTTTAAATTACCCAAACCTGAGACCACTAGATTACTTGATGACAACTTTACTATTGTGCCAATGCTTCAGCCTGGCATATCAGAAAATTCATAAATCAGCATATGGTCTGTATTTCTTTTAATGCACTAGAAGTTAAAGAACTTAGAGAGGTCTCACTCACATCACATGAGACACCGTCCATATCATACATATTCTGAGCTGCTGCCTTAATGCCTATCTCTGGCTTTACAATGCTCAAATTGCAGTTTTCATCCATCAATTCATTTGCAAATCAACTTACATTAGACAACCACCTTCAGATAAGCCACAAGAGTGCTGCCCAACAGCACATACCCCTCTTCCACGTGTAATGGCTTGGGATTGAGTGTTATTGTAGACATAACAATCTTCAGTTCTTCTAATTTAAATAATGGTTCCAGTAATTGCAAATTTGCATTTCAATCACCTCACACCAGTCATTCGGATGTCCTCAATCCCTGGACATCTCTTTCCTACATAAGCCAACTCATTCTCAAAATCAATGCCTAGCCTGACTTCTTATTTAATTCTGCTTTCCTTTTCCAGGAAGAAATTGTCTTTCTGCTTTATCTCTCGAAATATATCATGAAACCAAGGTCAGATCAGGGTTACCACAATTCCCAAGTCCCCCCCCAGCGAATTGCGATTTGGATCCATTGCAAGGAAAAAAATTTATAAAAAAAAAAATCTCCAAATAACACTGTTCATTTACAACTCTATGATATTTTAGTTGGCCATTGATCAAATATTATAAACAAACATTATTATGAAAACCAAAGTCTGTATACTCAAACAAGCATACTCGCAGCATAATATATTCCATGCCAACCTATGTTCAATTTTCCCATTCCACACAACAGGATGTCCCCTTTCAAGATAAACTTGATTATTAACGTCACACTTATCATTGCTCCAATCCTCTATAATGAAAAACTAGAGCCCTTAATACAAAATGAGCTAGATAACGTCAAATTCCAAATTCAAATAACAAAATGTTAACCTATGCGAGCCCCATTCCAAACTAAATATTGTGATGAGATTAGAAAATCTTATCACAGCAATATCTTTATTCACTAATACCTTGCATCAATAAGGTTACAAATACTTACCAATCTACCAACTATTTACATTTCAAATACATGCTTTCAATAGCTAATATGTACATATATAGAAAATATAATGTGCTACACCAACACACTCTCTTGTCATTCAGGTATCCCCCTTCAAATTGATGTTAGATAAAAAAAAAAGCATCTATTTACCAACAAGAAATTGATGAAGCTAGAAGGTTATAGCTTAAGAAATACATTGATTATATCAAAGGTATGTGGAAATATGCGGAAGAAAAACAACACAAGTATTTATGGCCTCTCAAATATATGACGGTCCACTCAATGTTGTTAAAGGTGTGAGGCGCATCAAGGCATAAAGGGCCCCTTAATCTTACGCACAAGGCGTAGGTGCAAGCCTGATAGAATCAAGGCACACATTTATAAAACATACATATAAGTTTCTTTTATGATATAATTTCAATTGTTTAAATTAATGATAGAATAAGTAGTTCAGCACTAAAATACATGCTAGATAATAATCATAGATTCCTAATTTAACTGAGCTTAGTATTATAAATATTTAGCAATTGATAAATATATTTCACTATAAGCAAATAAAAACATAGTTAGTTAACAAATTTGACATATTATTCACAAGTTAGTCATAACTTACGGCATCTACCTAATACTCATCATTATTGTCAAACAGAAGTTCATCTTCTTCCTCTTCATTAGACTTATGGCATTCAATGTCTTCTTCCTCTCCATTTGTTTCCTCTAAGTCTACATCTTCCTCATCTATAAGCTCCAACGAAGTATTTCTGCGAACACTTGTCGAAGATGATGAAGCTTTCACCCTTAATGAGATATTTGTACTAATTCTTGATTTAGTAAAACGTGTAAAATCATTTACCCCAACAGTAATATTAACAAAACCCCATGCCTAAGAATTATCTTCAAATACAAATCCATTATGTTCATCAAAGTCTAAATCCATTTTCCCAATCAGCTACTCATTACTTTCATCAATATCATTCAAAAAGAATTGGGTTAATACTATCACGCTTATTGTATCGACGCCTCAATATTCAATTACATTTCACAAATACTAATCCATTAAATGATGTGCTAATCTATTACTCCTTTTTCCATAAAGCTGTAAGAAGCAAATCAACAAGAAAATATATAAATTATTTTATAGCTAATTATTTCAATTGGATGTTAATTTCAAACAATTGATTATTAATTACTCATTAGAAAACACTCCAATTCCTCTCACAACTAGTGACATTACATGTGAAACTAAGAACTCATGTAAAAATTTGTTATAAGTTCGGGTTTGAAGATCAATATAAACTCCACCTCTAAACTGTTTATTAAAAATTAACAAATGCCTTTAATTTTGAGGGGAAAAAGAGACAATTAAAATAAAAGAATTATATAAGAACAATTAATTTACCTAGAGCTTTTGTCTTTGCCTTATACCAATATTCATCTCAAAGAGACCTTGAGCTCTCTTATAAATTGTCATCTCGTTAGTAATTTTATCTTATATTTTTGCACTTAGAATAGGCCTTTGTAATATTTGTATAAATGGCCAACCACATGCAAAGAATGACGTAATTGACAATCTCATCTTTTATGAATCATTTCAAAAAGCCTCTGCATATTTTTCTACTCTCACATCAAAGGGCTTAGCAATCGCTTCTTTGACCCTATCCATAGCTTCATAAAGGCAACCCATAACAGTTTTCTCTCACTATCAGTCAATCGAAAAACATTAACAAAAGAGTAAGTCAATTTAAAGGTGTAAAGATTTTTCCTAAAGGAAGGCATCAAGACAATGTTGGTTGTCCTCTTTTATGCTTACTCTTTTGCCTATTAACTAGTTGTCCATTCTTCTAAAGTGAACATTTTTTTCTTAAATTGTTTTGTTACAGATATATTAATTAAAGAGGGAGAAAGGCAGTAACGAATCTTATAATAGCTAGCCTAATTAATTCTTTTTACTTTGTGAACAACTTCATCATATCATTATTGATAAAACCGTTCAAGAACATTGTAATTTTCAATGTTGACTGAATTTCAAACATCATTCTAATATCCTCCAACATCAAATCAATGTAATCGGCAGAATATGGTGTCCAATACAAATGTAATCTCTTCACTTCTAGTAGATTCCTATTTAAAATAAAATATTATGTTAGTGTATAATACTAATATATGCATATTATATTAATAATAACTTTTTCTAAAAATACTAATCTACTGTAATGTAATTTGAGACATTATCTATCATCACTTGAACCACATTTGCTTGTCCAATTTCTTCCACAATATCATCAAGCATTTCAAACAATAGTTCTCCACTCTTCATAACATAAGAAGCATTAATGAATTTGATGAACAATAGCACCCTTGGAGTTTTTGCCAAAAAACTTATTATATCTCTTTCGATCACTAAATCATGCCAACCATCTAATTGAATTGAACATCCATATTTTGACATTGATCAACTTCTTTTCTGAGTAAAGAAACTATCACCTCATGATAATTTGGTGGTTCCAAACCAAGGCCATATTGTCATATAGATTCAATAGCCACAATAAAATTATCATAATTTACCGCATTACAATCCCATCATCATACATACACCTAGTTATATCTCTATAAGTCTTCTCCCTTAATTTCTTATTACATGTTTCATTGATTGTTGTTTGCTTGAACTTTTACTCCATTCTTTTTTTGATTACTATTTTTTGCATTAGATGTAAAGTAAACATATATGAGATCCCTTTGCTTTTGTTCTTTTCGCGGATTAGAGATTGAATAATTTTATTTCTACTTCTACAACTTAAACTTTTTTAGTGTCAAAATTAATTTCAACAAATTTATCTTCTTCGCCTTCACCATAATCAACAATCTCATTGCAATCAAGTAACAATTCATTTTTGGCTTTTTCCTCGGCTTTTCTATTTATATATTCTCTAATTCCCTTGCGTAAGTGCTATGGACATTTAATACATTTTGTTGTATTTTCAAAACCATCAACAATATGTCATTTTACTTTATAAACTCCTTTGGTATTTTTTCACAAAAATTACAGACAATTATTAATATTATTAGGATCCACCAAATTTGCATACTTCCATGCAGAATTTTTTTTATTTAGATGCCTTTTTTGAAATTCTATCAATTCTGTTTATAGTAGAAACTAAGAACCAATATTACATTCCCAAGTGTAATAAATTTGAAAAAAGGAACAATAGAAAAAAATATAATATAAAAGGAATAATTACAAAAAAATTAAAAAAAATTATTATTAATTATACATAAATAGAAATAAAAAGGATAATAAAGAAAAAAAGGCAAAAAATTAAGTAAAATAAAAACTAAAACAAATAAGAAACAAATTTGAAATAAAAAAAAAATCTGAATAAAAGATGGAGATTTGAGATATCGAGAAACACGGTTGAGAGAGAGAGAGGAGTCACATGCAAGTAGAGAGAGAGAGAGACGTGCGCAAGCAACATGAGAGAGAAACCCTCAACATGCGCGTACAAGAGAGAGATATATACTCGGATGACAAAGTTATCTGTAGCTTGCTAGCACAAAATCAATCGAGGGACAGAGTATCCATCAAAATTGGGTATTTTTTTAGTTTAGGTTTAATTTTGTTTTTGTAGAAAATCTATGCCTTAAACCCAAGCCCACGAGGAACGCACCTTGTGCCCGAGGCCACGAGATGCATGCGTTGCACCCAGGCGTGTGCTTCATGGTCTGTGCCTCACCTAACTTATACTAGGGGCACAATCGTGTGCCTTGAGCCCGGGCGTGCCTTGGCACACCTCGGGCACGCCTTTAACAACATTGAATCCACTTTCATATGTAGGGTAAGCTCATGATAATCAGGAATGGCAACAATCTAAATGGCACTTGTATTGTTAGCATTGAGTGAGTAGGATCAGACTAAGAAAAACCAAGCTCAAGCACAAGACACTGAAACCACATCAACTTTGACTAAGCAACTTGTATAGTACAATATTCTGACTTAGTTAATGATTTGGAAACCTAATCTTACTTCTTGCTCTTCCAAGATATTAATATTTCCTAAGAAACACATACTAACTCATAACAATGCGTCAAATATTAAGACATCAAGCCTAATCAACATTACCGAAGTAATAATGGCAAGAAAACAACAATGGCTATGGTCACATTGGAGAAAACATATATAAAACAAACAAGCACCAAATATAGATGCCACGAGCTTTGCACAAACTAGCTCACTTGCGAAGAACAAAAGAAATATCAGGTTGTGTAAGAGTTAGATCAAGATACCAACTAACTGTCGAAATCATGCAGCATCAAGGAAAACATTGCCTTCTCACAAAAATAGTTAGCAATCATTCCAAAGGAGTATCCACTGAGGCAGAATCCTGAAGACCAATGAAAGCAGCTAAATCTTGTGTACATTTGTATTAATTCAAAAATACAGCAGAAAGACCAGTATGAACCTCAAATCCTAAGAAGTAGTGAGAGGATCAAGATCCCTCATGCGAAAAGTCTTTGAGATGCTGCTAAAGCCAGACAATCAACAAGTCGTCCATATTATACTAATATTGTATACATAGGCAAAGAGAATGACAATATCAACGAAGGTCTTGTGAACAACTCATATTGGCCTTACACAAATGTGAAGTGAATCGAGGTAAGATCGGAACTTTTCAAATCCTAATACCCATGGGCGAGATGCTTAACCGAGTAATCCAATTTACACCAAATGGGTAACATGAGGGAGAAGAAACAAAAGGCCCAGGGTAAGATTCTCTAAAAAATTCTTGAACTTCCTCCTGCATTGTCTTTTGCCAATGCTCATGCTTTGTTGCACGTGCATAACATGACGAAACCAGAATAGTGAACACAACAAAAGTAAAGCTATACAAATCAAGGAGATGATAGCCCTTGGTAGATTATCAAGGGGCTATTTGAACAAGCTCAAGTGGTAGATCAGTCTCACGAAGGGATGAAGTGAGACGATGTTGTTCATACACAAAGCTAGGCTTGAACCATTCAAAATGAGTAGTCAATTCAACAAAAATAGGATGAATAGGAACCATAGGAGAGGATTCAACATGAGTAGGAAAGAAGTATCGATTCTAAAAAATGACAATTCAAAAATACGAAGTTGCTAGACCATGGATTAAAGCAAACAAAATCTTTTTGAGAAACTATATAGCCTATTAAGGCAATATTAATAGAGTGAGCAGAAAGTGGGAATGCAAATGCACAAACCAACCACAACAACATATTATATAAATCACGATAGCTATGTTTTGATGGCAAAAACAATACCGCAGAGGGTCGAATTCCTTTTTGATGTAGAAAAATTTATGAAATTCACGAGAAATACCACTAGAATCAGATCATCCACCTTGAAAACAAACCATACATCATGCCACTAGAGACTAAGCTTCACCAAAACTAGAACCGTCTTGAAAACAAAAAAAGACCTCCACTGAACGTATGAAGTATACCAAGGTACACCGACTATAATCAACTATTTACCTCACAAGTGCTTGTACTTACCATGAGAATAATAGATGTGATCCCCAAACTTCACTATGAATAATATGAAAACACCATTCTGCACTAGCATGATATGGAGAAGGTTGTTGAAGGTGCATCTAGGCATTAGGTGCAAGGGTTTTCCCCTAGGATTCTACTAACAAGACTCTTACTAGAAGGCACAAGCCAAGTCTCTGAAGCACAAGATGTAACAAACCAGTTCCCAAAACACAATAATTCCTAGTCATTAAGTTAATGTATGTTTAGGATAAATGGATCAAGAAGAAATGAGAAAAAAATCAGATTCGGAGGCAAAAGAGGCTCCAGGGCCCCTGCCCCCGAGGCGCCACTCGGGCGGATTTAACAGAATGTGGTGCTCGAGTAGCCCATTTAACAGAAGCTCGGCACTCGAAGGGCACCCGACTAATGCTCGAGTGCCGGTCAAAAATTTCCCCCACCGACTTTCTTATTTTTGTTATAAAAAATGGGAGGAGGAGAGAGGAAGCCACAGTGCAAAGCAGAACACAAGGGAAAGGAGAGGAGGAGAGGAAAAGGGAGAGGGAGAAGAGAAAAAGAAGGGGAATGAAGCCGTTCGATCCGATCAGAGTAAGGAAAAACAGTTAATTAAGCAGAAGCAAGTGTACCCTAACCATTTATTTTCGTTTTTACTGATTTTAGTTTACTCTAAAATTCCTCTCTTCTAAGATTTGTATGTAATACCGCATATTATCCATTTTTCTTGTGATATTATAAATAAATGCATGTTTATACACGGGTATTATGAATGGTGGGTTCATTTTCAGTATATATGAGCCATATTGTGTCCGAAACGTGTCTGCGCACTGTTCATGAACCCTAAGAACGAAAATGGGGAAAAATAAAAATGGAGGAAATAAATTGCAACATGGAAATATAACATTGGAAAGTATTTAAGCTAATAAAAAAGCAACATTGGTAAAATGGATAAAAGTTATACTGTTAAAACATGACTAAGGACACTAAAATGTGTCCGAAGGATTATCGTATGTAAAATAGAGTGGCCCTTGAGAAATAAAGAAGGAAAGTCTTGTTAAGTAAAATTGAAACGACCACTGATAAATGAGAATCAAGATTAAAGGATTAAGCATAATATGAGACGGGACCAAGAACTGTTCAGCAGGTAACATTCTTTGGCCTGTCATGAATATTGCGGTGGAGACCCAAGGATACTCTGGCCACATATCCTGGAAGTTTCTTGGAAACGGGCGATATTCCTGGCAAGCCTTAGAAAGTTACAGTAGTAATCGATGATAACTCCGTCCATGGAGTAATACGTGGTCCGCCGTCCTCGGGGCGTTGTACAAGGAGGACAAACACCAAGATCCTATCAAGAACCAAGACTGTCGTCCTCGAGGCATTGTACAATGAGGATAAATACCAAGAAACCCCCATAAACCAATATCACCGTCCAAGGGGCATTGTACAAGGAAGAAGCAAAACCAAGAATCATGAATATGAAATGATGCATGCATAAGTATGAAGGCCTTTGATTGTGTGGACTGAACACAATCTATCCTCAATTATTTGCTCCCTCAGCTAGTAGAATCTACTAGTCCTGGTCCCTTAAGATAAATAAAAATTAAGTAGGAAAGAAACGAGTCAAAGAAAAGATGAAATAAGCACAAGTAAGATGTGATTGCTTTACATAAATGTGCATTCCTTCATGCCCTTCATTATTTACATTATTGCGCAAATATCATTCTCCAATCTTTTCTTATAATTTCCTTGTATAATGTATTACTTATCATTGTGGTTAAGGTATCTTGCTGAGCTTATTGCTCACCCCTCTACTGTTTTATTTCCCCTTCAAATAACCCTGATGAGTTGATGCCCGAAGAAAAGGAGTGAATCTAGGTCCTAGTTGTAGGGAGAGCAGCTGACTTTTGAAGACTGGTGTTATTATATTAGTGTTAATGTATGTAAATACAAGAAAATGTTTATGTTTCAGAATGAATGTTGTAAAACCGTGAAATGTTATGGATAATTCTATTACTATGGACAAAGTTATACTTCCGCAGGTAAATTATTGGGATGTGCAGGTTTTAGAAGGCATCTCTCTTTTAACCAATATAGTAGTTGAGATACTGTATTCGAGCTATAGAATGAAATGGCACTAATATTGTGATCCCGTGGATGTTGTTGATTGTGTTAAGAAAGTAATGGGGATAGAATTTGAGTTTTAAATTATTTATATATTACGTGCAGGTTCTTATTGACAGGTTATATGTATGGGTTTCCTCCACTTTTAGGGGAGGCTCTGCCCAATTTTCTGTAGAATTTTAATTCAATTTGTATGCCAATTAACGGAAGGTCATAAGAGATTGTGACCCGTTCCGTTACACAAGGTGTATACCTTGTGGGATTTATAGGATCACTTTGGGATCTTTTAGAACTTTAAAGCACATAATAAAATGAAATATATTTAAACCTCACTCACTTTAAAAAAACCCAGTTGCGGGCATCTTTAGCAGAACTCTCTCTCTCACGCAAATTTTTCATGTGCCTTCTTTTTGGTGGTTACATTTTTTTCTCGTTTCCATATTTCTAGTTTCCTTTTTTCCCTTTTTCTCACTATTCATTCGCATTTTGTGCCCTCCCTCTAACTTAAAACTTATATAATATTCCTTAATCTCACAATGGTGAGCCAAACTAAAAAGATCCTTCAAGAAAACATGCACATTTGGCGGAGTCTAACAATATGAATAACTTTGGAATTTTTGGTGGAAAATTAACCAAGGGAGTAGCTTAAAGAGTAAAGAAACATATTGTTAGTGGGTTTAGAAATACCAAAAAATACACTAAATGTCCAAAGCATGGAGATTAGAGAACATATATTAAAAAGAAGAGGGGAAAGAAAGAAATGGATTATTCCCTAATTTTGAGAAGATTGGTGGTTATGGTAAAGGTCAAGAAGATGAATGTAGTGAAATCAATTTTGGCACAAAAGAAATAGTAACAAAATTCCTCAATCTACAACCACGCAAAAGAAGACAAAGAAAAAGAGGGACATAAATATCTACTATTTACTCCTAATACAAAAAAGTTATTCAAAGAGGAGGAAAAGGTGAAGTGAACAACTATCAACAAAACATGTAGTAAAGAATTAAGAAAGAGCTTGTAGAGCTATGAAAATGGATATATAATGCCACAATCACATTTAATGTGGTAAATTATGACAGTTTTGTTATGGCTATTGAATCAATAAGACAATATAAGCTGGCATCAAATTATCTAGTTGTTATGAGGTAAGAGTTTGCTTAGGAAGGAAGTTTAGCTAATTAAAAGCTAGATGAAATCCCATAAGGAAAAATGGTAAAAATGTTGATGTTCAATTCAGTCAGATGAGTGGCATGATTCAATGATATAAAAAGATATAATACACTTATAGATAATTTTCCAAAGGGGTCACTATTCATCAAATATATTGATACTTCTTATATTATGAATAGTTGAGAACTATTGTGTCAAGGAAATTAAAGAAGCAAATGTGGTTCAAGTAGTAACAAGCATTGCCTCACATTACATTGCAGTCGATTAGTATTTTTAATAAAAAACAAATCGTATATAATATGTATATAATAGCACTACTATTGTAGATACACAGTGCTATATTCTAACAAAATAATACTTTCCATTTTTATAGGAAAACTACTAGAAACAAAGAGAGCACTATAAGGCCCAAGTTCCTAAATTATGATAAGCATAATTAATTAAGCCAATATAATTAAAATTGAGGTTAAAGGATGTGAAAAATTGGATCAAATAATCAAAAGTTGGACCTGATAGCTCGTGCTTGACGGAGGCCTGACATGTGCTTGAGCCTAAAGAGGCCTAACGTGCGTTTGATTTGGGCTCAAGCCCAAAAAACAGTGAGCTTGCGCTCAAAGCTTGCCTAAGCCACGCTCGAGCACAATAAACCCGAGATCTCGTACCCCACACTCGCCGGAGCCGCGCTTGAGCACAAGGCTTTATAAAAACGCACCCAGCTCAAATTTCACTCATTTTTTGTAGAAAACTTTCAGAGAGAGAGAGAGGGCCAAGGAGAAGAGAGAGGAGAAGAGAGAGAATGCTTTAACAGCTTGAATCAATGTGATCAATGTGAGGATTTAAGTAAATCAAGCCAAGGCAAGTGCACTCTAAACTCTTCTTTCACTTGTTGCTGATTCCTTGCCAATTCTTCTGAGCATTCTTGTTCTAATACTAGTCCAAGTTATGATTTCAAATCTAAGTTGTGTGTATTATGCATGCATATCAATTTTTCATGATTTTATGAAGATATTTCTTGAGAACTCATGCTAAAGTATAGTGTATTATGAGCTGAATTTTTGTATTCTATCATCATGCATATGCTGAAATCCAAGTCTAATGATCATGCATGTTTAAAATTCATGAGATATCATCATGTATGTTCAGAAATTCGAAAAACTCGACCCTGCATGTAGGTTTATTAAGCTGAGAAATTGCTGAGAAAATGGGAATGCTGATTTTCTGCACCATGAGCTGATATGTTTTGCAGTTCCTTCTAAAATCCCTGTCCTAATGACGGTGCATGTCCTAATTTCAGCTTGCATGCTTAGGATATTCAGAGAAAATCTACCTTACATAATATATAATCTAAATTGCAAAGATTGATTTTTGACCCCTGTTTTGCTGTCATTTTGCGGAACTCTGCACCATACATGCCTCAATTTCATACAGCAGTTCATTTATGCTTTAAAACCATATATGTATATGTTATGTATAAGCTGGAAATTATATGTAAATTGACCTGCATGAGCAGAAATTTCATTGTGCATGCCGCGATCTTGTGAATTGCAAAATTTGCATTTAGCCACAAATTCAGCATCCCATACTTTTAATTTTAACATGACTAAATATCTGCATAAGTATAAATATGAATTCATAAAATTATGACAGAAATACAATATATATATATATATATATATGTTATGTATAAGCTGGAAATTATATGTAAATTGACCTGCATGAGCAGAAATTTCATTGTGCATGCTGAAATCTTGTGAATTGCAGAATTT
>JAOVVI020000926.1:2967-27063 GCA_028571085.2 Nepenthes alata | reverse complement strand
CAAAAGATTTGTTTTGAATAGATATATATATTTAAAAAGTATAATTTTTTTATTTAATTAATAAATAATTATTAAATTTAAATTATTAGATAGGATTATAATACTTATCAATTCAATAAATAAATAAAATATATGTTATGTCATTTGGAACAACTCTTAGAGTCGACTCTAATTTAACTTGAGCTATTTGACATATAAATTCTCGACATTATATGACCTAGCATAGCATAGCCGATTTGGAATAGGGCTAATATAATACTGGCCGGGGGTTTAGGTTGCCCATGTCATATTTAGTATGGTCATACAATATCAATACAACGTATGTAATTTAACACCATTATATATAATTCTCCTCAATTTCATACGGAGCTCTTGTGGATTTTGGAGTCATCCCAATAAAGTTGGTTTACTTTTCAAATAAGAATATTTATGGAATTAGGTGAATTTTATTGAGATATATAAAAAAATTATCTTTTAGTAATAAATAACATGATATTTATATATCTAGTTATATTTATATAATTTTATAGTTTAGATGAATACATAAAATATTATACCATTAAAATATCCTAAAAATATTTATATGGTGTCCGATAAATGTCACCTAACTTTATTGTATTTCCTATTTCATAGTGATTTGTGGTTTTCAGATCATGTAATAAATTTTCCGTGGCACAACAAAGTTCGAAAAGGAAGTGGTAGAAAACGGAATCACTGGCGGGAGAGAACTGCGCCGTCCGTCCCTACTTTTGCGTAGTCCATCAGACCAGACTGGATTGGCCTCGACAATTATATATATATTTGACAAGCATTCAGATAATTGGCGAAAAAGAAAAAAAAGAAACCACTCGCGCGGAGCTCCACTGGTTTCCCTCCACATCGCTCACTCCCCTTTGAAGGTGCTATTTCATCTTCCATGGCGAGAACCCTAGTTTCATCTCCACCCTTCTTCGGTATTCCCATCCCGTCAATCTCTCGTCATGGCGTCCGCGCCCTGCCCCTTCGGAGACGGTTCATCAGCACCAGAGTTAAGTTCAGCTTGCACGAAATTCCTCCAATCGCTTCTTTTGATTATTCAGTTGATTTGCATGCATTTGTTGCTAGAGCCGAAGGCATATTATACACTCTTGCTGATGCCGCCGTTTCCGCCTCCCCGGCCACCAGCGATGCTACGTCGGGGTCTTCCGGCGCCGCCGTACAGAAGAGTGGAGGGTGGTTTGGGTTTATATCCGACGCCATGGAAGCAGTTTTAAAGGTAAGTTGAATTCGTTTCGTGATTCCATAAACACTTTATATTTAGCAATTGTTCTATAACTTTTTCTTATGTTATTCGAATTTTGTCGTCGGGCTAATACTAATATGTTTAATTCCACATCCGCTCACAACCTTTGCGCGACGTGCACTCACAGGCATATTTTCCTCAATTGCATCTCATCTCTCTAATTTTAGCACGGCGTACTCCCTTCCCCAACTAACTTTGTCCTAGTAGCTGGAACTGCTGTCAACCTGATTTACCGTCTATCCATTTGACAATATAGTGTAGGAAATAAGATTAAGAAGTCCGCTATAATGATGTTATGATGTTTTTTTGAAAATTAGCAAAATAACGTTAAACAATCGTGATTTATATTCCGTACTTAAATTTTGTGCAACATGATGCCAGTTTCAAAGGAGCTTTTAGCTTCAGGCGTGCGATGTATTATGTTCAAATAGTTGCAATGAGAGTTGTTAAATGCAAAAAAGTAATTATCGATTTCCAGAGGGGACGATAACTAATGTTTGAACAGGATTAACGGAATCTCTGTTTGGTATTGTTTTACGGTGTTTAAGTTGTTATCCCTAAAAAATTTGCCATCTACAATCTTAGATGAGATAGGGTTTATCTAGCTGTAAGTATATCAAAATTTTGTAGATCAGTGCCATATAGCATCGCTATAGGAATATCTATGGAAGAAATTGCTAGCATGTTTTCTTATATTTTCTCACCCTGTCCCAGGTTTTAAAGGACTCTCTGACAGCTGTGCACTTGCCATATGCATATGGATTTGCAATCATACTGCTTACTATAATTGTCAAGGCCGCAACTCTTCCTCTAACAAAGAAACAGGTAGGTATATTTGTTGTCACTTTCATCTACAAGAAAGCCTGGCTCGTTTATTTTATGGACCTTAACTTATTGACTAGTTGTTAAGGTCAATCATCAGACATTTGAAATTCCTTTATAAGACATGCACAGCTTCGGCATCCTTCATTCGCTGGATGGTGCACCATAATTTTCAATCAATTGGCCAAATGTTATAGTATAGATACCCCAAGAAGAAATAGGTGGGACTCCTACTGTGGTCTATTTTGTTTTGGATCACTTATTTGTGAATCTTGCTAATAGAAAGTTTTGCGCAATGTTCACGCAATATTTTATTTGAACGAAATTTGTCAGGAGGTGTTTAGGAACTTTTACTCAATGTTTGTATGAATTTTTGCTTGGGCCAAACTCTTCCATGGCAGTTGCGTGAGATAGACATGATTTTAGAAAGGATCCTAGTGGCTAGCTGCAGGGGAGCCGTGTGATGGCTGCTCAAGTAGTTCATGCGAGTATAAATACCCGTGTTTTGATTTTAGTGTTGAATCCAAGACTAATTTTGAAACAATGGCACTGACTTGGAGAGAGAAAAGAGATGAGGAAGGAAAAACTTTGTTTGAGGCTCAATTCGTGTTCCATCATTTACCGATATCGGGTATGTTTTAAGTTATTTTGTATAACGTATTACTTGTTAGTTTTATTCTCGAGTTACTTTCTCTTGGTTGGTGTTAGGGCTTGTATATGTGTATTTTGTTGATAACCAATGTACTTTGGGTTTGTGTTAACCAAATGTCACACCTATAGTTTGTAGTGAGGGGCTTAGAGGGGGTTATTCATAATCGGATCTCAAATTATAATGGACATATTTTCAGACATAAAATGTCGTGGTTTTTTTCTATTGTTAGAGTCATTTTTCTAATTGGCATATTCCGTGACCATATGTACTATTGTATTGATGTCGGGTTATGGCTTATCGAGATACTGTATCAACACATATCCGTTGTTGTTCGTTCCGACTTCCAGGGATACCACACATACTGTGAGCTCTCCACTCGCTCGAGCCCAAAATCCCGAAGCCCCGCGCTCTCTTCCCGCTCTACCCCAAAAACCATAAGCATTGAGCTTACCGTGCGCTTGCCAAGCGCTCGAGCGCAAAATCCAGAAAGGGCCTGCTTGCTGCTCGCCGCCTCCGTGCTCGAGCGCAAAATCCAGAAAGGGCCCACTTGCTGGTCGCCGCTTCTGCGCTCGAGCCACCCTCGAGCTCCGCGGCAACGGGCCACTTTTTTAATGCGTTTTTTTGCGCACTCTATAAATACTTGTCTTATAATTTTGAAACCCTAGGACTCTTGACAGACAAAGTTTCGTGCCCCACTTGAGAAGAACGTTGTTCATGCTCAATTGATCTTGCTTCTCTTGAGAAAACCAAAAGCTACGAGTTTGAGTTTCATGTTCTAAAAAGTTTCCTCTTCACTTTCTCTTAACTATTTAAACACTTTCATTCTTCTACATTAATTGGAGACGTTGGTTCGTTGAAGAAGTAGTCCTGATCGTGTTCGACAATTCAAGTGGCTAAAGAGGGAAGACTGACGTGAAGACCGGAAGGTGTCCGGTTCCGTTGCCGCGGGCAAATCCAAGGAGTTTCTTGGTAGGGATCACAAGACGGGAGTAAGTCGGTTAGGTTAGCGCGTCGTTACCACCTGATCTGTAAGTTGATTTTCATAGTGCATTGCTTCCCTGGCCGTTGAAGCCCGGAGGATTTTTCTCGATCACCGTGGGAATCGAGTTTTCCCTTCGTCACAAAAAATTGTGTCTTTTTATTATTGTTTATGCTCATTCATATTTTGCATGCTTATCCTTATTATTAGCATCTAGAAATAAATATTCATTACGTGTATTGAATATTTAACTTTTACTACTTTCGCTATTTTTGCCGGGGTCGAAACTTGATTGTACACTTTTGGACAAAAAGTCCTTTTTCACTTTACTTGATAATGGTTTTTCATGTAGAATTGATTGTGTTATTTGTGCTTGAATGTGCGTATTTGTTGTCCCTCTTGGTTCAATTGGAAGAAAATGGTGGTTGATGGCATTGGGGGTCTTGGATCCTGACAGTCCGATCTTGTTGAAGTTTGTTAGAGGTGTTTGGGTTATTTTATTGGAATTTGCTGATATGCGCTGCTGCAACTTTTGCTTTGGAGAAAATTAATTGTCCTGAGTCGTGGGGGTCTCATTAACGTTGGGGTTATCAGAAAGAAACTATATATAGGCAAGGTTTAGATGAGTAATAAAGATAGGGCTATAACTGCTTTTTTCACAAGATTCATAGAAGTTGGGTCTTGTCCCATCAAGAGGCTGATAAAGATGGGATAGTTTGTTTACAACCATGCTTTGTATCTCATTCATCGGAATTGGTTTTAAATCAATTGATATAGGTGGAAGGTAAATTGGGTTTCAGTTCTATAGAGACTGAGAAGTGGCAATAAAAAGTGGATGATTTTGAAACTGCTGGAAGTGGCATAGTGGAAGAGACTTTTGAATAAACATACTTACCTCCTCCTTTCTGAATGTAAACTTTTCTACTTTTTTAGTTCTCTAATCCAAGAAATTGGGTGGGAGGATTGTGCTATTGTACTTATGCATTCTGTTTGTTTTTTAGTGGAGATAGTGGTGCTTTTTCATGATATTGCTTGTGTATGTAGGTTGAGTCAACACTAGCAATGCAAAATCTTCAACCAAAGATCAAAGCCATACAGGAAAGATATGCAGGAAATCAGGTAATGAGTATTTTCAATTTTGCCGACAATAGTGCTTCTGCATCAGGTGACTTTTACCTTTTGTTTCCTAATAGACGAGTTGAGGTTCTTGGAGGTATTATTCCCCCCTCTCTTTCAGGGAATCTTACTTTAGATTGTCGTTCCTGGAGTATCTCTCTCTCTCTCTCTCTTTTTTGATATATCAGGGTACAAATTACTTACAGTACTTATCAGATAAAACTACTGACAGTTGTATTTATGCAATAAATCTTATTCGACATCCGTCTTAATGAAGGAGTGCAAGACAACGGCCTATTTTGAAAGTGTTACATGTATACATTTATTGTCAGAAATGAATCATTCTCCTCTATCCAAATGGAGGGGTTTTTTTAAGTATATGTTGCATAAGTAGTGATCCCTGGTTTGCTACATGGAGATTTTTGCCCCCCTTTCTATAATTTCCCTTTTAGTTTGGAATGCTTGTCAAGGATAATTGATAGTCGAGGTTCTTTACCATATCTGAAATGTCAGAATGTTAAGAGTGAATGGAATGAATGCTCACTTGGATGTAGACGCATAATTGGATTTCTTTTGGAAAGGTCGTGATAAGTTTTTCTCTAGTCAGGGATGTACAATTTATGTTACATTGCAGCTTAACAGGGATTGTTTTATCCCAATTGTCTGTCTCTTGCTTCAGCTATTTCTAGAGTTTGCTTAGCTTCTTATGGATTAAAGTCGCATCCACTAAGTATCATTTTCTAGAAAAGAGAAGTATTATGTAATGCGAGTTTTTAGTCAATAATCTCCTGAAGTTATGCTGTTCTCTTTCCTAGGAAAGAATACAACTTGAGACAGCACGCCTTTACAGACAGGCAGGGGTCAATCCATTGGCAGGTGAATTCTCATTTCTTTGCTTGCATCCTTCTGCTATTATTTAGATCCTTCTGGGCCCTAAGCATCAGTTTGTTGATAGAGCTGATGCTAAGCATTTTTAATATTTTAAATCCAAAATGTCAGTTGTGATTTAGTTTGAGCTTTCCTTGTTCTATGAGTATATTCCTAAGAGGCCCGAAGTTAGTTCAACTTTACTTTGCTTGCACGTGCCTTTCTTATTAATATCAAAATCTTAGACATTTGTCTCAGATAAGTTAGAACAACAACAAAATCCTCAAGTTCCACTGCCTCAAAGTAATAAATAACTATTGAATCAGTATTTAAATGCTAGGACATGGTGTACTTGATTTGGTCTAGCATTATTTTAAATATTTGGTCCTGTTTGGTAGCAACATCCTGAATGTAATTACGCAATTGGCGTCTGTGTACTTGCTTCAGTTACTGCTAAATTTTACAATCTTAATCCATTTGGTCTTTTAATAGGATGTTTTCCAACTTTGGCTACAATACCTATATGGATAGGCCTTTATCAAGCTCTTTCAAATGTGGCAAATGAGGTGAAGAAGAACTTGACACGTTGTATGATTTTTGTTGTGTCATCGTTCGCATACTATGCCAAACATTTTATTGTTCTTTATGTCGCTGATCACTGAAAGCCTTATGGTTGAAGGGGCTACTGACAGAAGGATTTTTTTGGCTTCCATCTTTGGGAGGACCAACCACAATTGCCGCTCGACAAAGTGGTTCTGGCATCTCCTGGCTTATTCCATTTGTGGTAATGATGCCTTATGGTATATGATATTGGAAGCAATTTACATGCCCCCTCTCTGCATGAGTGCTTTCATTTGCATCCTTATGTACTTTGTCAGCTCCAAAGACATAATACTTGCCATGGATGCTAGATAACTTCCAATTCAAGCATGCAGAATCATTGATGATAAAAAAAAAAAATCCATTATACGATATTAAATGGTCCGATTAGAACAGTATTTTCTATCTTCGACCTTAGCATTTTAGAGAATCCCTCTCCTATTGTAGGACTCAAAGGATGCAACAACAATGAGCCATAGGTCCTAACCCTAATGGGTTGGACATGTGAGTTCTTTTCCGCTTTTCACTATAGGACTACTTCCTCCAGGAGTTAAAGGATCACCAAGTCCTTTTTTCCTGTGTTTTTGACGTCTCTCAATATGTACTTTGCACTACCTCTTCATGCTTTAATCTCTATTAAATCACTCTTCCTCATTGGTGCATTTCCTGGGATATGCTGCATGAATGCAAACAAAATCAGTATCCTTCACTCTCAGGTTTTATCCTTTATGGTCGAAACATAGTTTCCACATTCATTGTACGATATGGAATGGTATGCCTGATTAAGCATATAATATGTAGAAAATTTTTATTTTTCATATGGTTGTTGCAAATCACAGACCAAAACACTGTACGTGAGACATGGTATACTGGTAGGGTATGTGAGAGAATTTGATGACAATTTGTAGGCCATTGAAGATTTTTGCAACCCTGTTTTTCTGGCTTGATAATGGAGTTCCCTTTTCATTTTTAAAAAGAGAGAATAAGGCATTCTCGGGCCTCTCACTTGACAGTTTAAGTTATTGGTATGGTTGGTTCCTTGTCTTTGGTATTTGACTTTTGATCAAGTGGTCGAGAGTGTGATTCCCGAAAAGTTCCCGTTCTTGTAGTTATCCTTCAAAGCGGGTGACTAATTACATTCAAAGCATGTGAGTCCTTGAGAAAGCCTTGCTTTCTTACATTTCTAGAGACATGAAATTTGATATCGATTGACAAATTAGTTAAGCATTCCACAAGTGTGTTTATTTGTTTATAGTGCTCAGACTTGCTTTCTTATCTTGATACAATTTTGTGTATATCTCATCCTGCAGGATGGCCATCCGCCTCTTGGTTGGCTTGACACTGCAGCCTATCTTGTTTTACCTGTCCTCCTTGTAGTTTCTCAATATGTTTCTATGGAGCTCATGAAGCCTCCCCAAGTAAAGACTTTACCATATTTCAGCCTCAATTTTCCTATATTTATTTCCAAGGATTGGGAAGGCCTGACAACCGTGTCTTATTTTGTCAGACTGATCCAGCCCAAAAGAATACACTTCTTGTTTTAAAGCTCCTTCCTCTCATGATTGGATACTTTTCTCTGTCTGTCCCTTCAGGATTATCCATCTACTGGTTTGTCTCTGAATTCAACTTTTCTGTTTTGATTCCCCAAGTTTGTTTTTATTCACCTTTATAAAAGTGAGTGGAATATTATTAGTTGTTGCTAAGTCAATGTATGGGCCTATGGAGTGAATCAATTTACACAATTTTCACTGGCTTATACATGCAGTGTGGCTAGTGTGTGTATTTTTGAGTCTTCTAATCTTTAGGGCACTTTCTTGCATTCAATCAGTTACTGTCAGCATATTTGTCTGGAATGATGCTCCATATGACTTCTGTGGCCTAAAATTGAATTATATCTAAAAAGGGTAAGTGCAGGCACTATGGTAAGCCTGTTTTATTTTGACCAGTAGGTCATGTGCTCAAACTATGAAAGTCACCCCTCTATCGTGCAGGTGTAAGGCCACCTGTCACAATCTCATTTAAATGCAGCAGGTATCTAGTGTGCGGCTCGAAGACTTTGATTTCATGACCAGCCTTAACTCGGGAATCCAATAGTCTTGTTTCTAATATTTAGCCACATTAGGCTAGTATGTTAAACTTCACTCAACGAGTCCCGCGTTGTTCATTACAACTTTAGGGCTCCTGACCTCTTAGTTAAGCAACTAGCAACATATTGATTAGCTCGCCCTATCAATAGGTCCTCATGCTTTACTCGGTGCTTGTACACATTGGGCCATTATATAACACCTCGTTGCGTGGAGCTATTCTGCTCATATCCATCGCAGGGAACTTATTTGTCCACTAGTAAACGCCAATCATGTCTATGACACTGTCCCAACAATCTACTTCTCAAGCCCTATGTCTGTTGGTGGTCCTAACACTTTTGAAGGCGACCTCTTCACAAAGTCACCTAAGCATGATAACATGCACCGATTCTTATGTCTTGATTAGTAGCATGGCATTGCACAATTCGATGTTTGCAATATCTTGACGGGTAGACCATGGCACTATGCACATCTAACTTGACCCTCTCTATAATCTGCAATGTGTGATACCTTGTACATTGGTCCACTCAATTTTGAGAAAACAATCGGATATAAAAATTGGATGCTGTTCTTGGCATATGTTTTACATATTTAGTTATTATTGTTGTATTTACAACTGATATTCAATTTTATATTTTTTTTAAAATATTTGGCTACTATTGGGTTGTTAGGTTTACAAACAATGTTCTCAGCACTGCTCAGCAAGTATGGTTACGCAAGTTAGGTGGTGCGAATCTCATTGTAAGTGAAAGCGCCAGTGAAATTATTAGTGCTGGACGGGCAAAGCGGTCAGCTTCCCAGCCTTCACGCGCTGGTGATAGGTTTGTTGTGTATTCAAAAAGTTTGTGGCTTGCTGAATGCATTTTCTTCATCTTCTGTAGAAGCTTTTTTCTATTAATTTGGAGATTTGAAAATAGGTTTAAACAGTTGAGAGAAGATGAGAAAAAGAAAATATGGAGTGAAGCACTTCCTGACGAGCAGGTTCAGTCTCTGGCATCAACATCTGATTCTGATTTAGTTTTGGATGATGGTACCAAGGAAAAGGTGAGTCCAGACTTCAATATCTCATATGTATTTAGACTAATCCCCTAAAGTTTCATTACTGTTTGTAGAAGCACTGATTTTCTCATTTGAGATGGAAGGATTTTCTTGTGTTTTTAAATCTTTGATGTGGTAGGAAACCCAAGTGTTGATTAAGTTGCTCTCTCCTGTTTCATGAGCATGCTGGATGATTGTTCCTTGTTCATTTTGAATGCAATAGTCTTAACTTGTCAGTGCTTATTTGGCTGGATTGTATCCTGCTCGAGATTTTATGTCGGAAGCAATCGAAAAGCCCCACTTTATTATGGCTGGTTAGAAACCTGAGTTCCACATCTCCTTTTTCAACCATCTTGTTTAGTTATTTTTATGAAATTGTATATATATTGCATATGACAACTAAGGTTGGTGGAGGGCTTGGTGAATTTTGAACGACCAAATGGAGTTTTACATTCCAAAATGTTGCATTGAGTATGAATCAGTGCTCCTTTGGTATACATCAATGATGAGAAGCTTTGGTAACCTAAAAGAATTGAATTCCGAGCTAAAAGCTCAAGTACAAGTATACAACCCTCAACTAGAGGAATTATACGATCATAATTTTGTTGTTTTGATTGGATCCATACAGAGAATTTGGTGTACACTGCAGAGACATTGTGATATTTAGTACATTTGCATGATGTAACCATTTTTTCCCACAATTACGAGAACCTTAAATATGTCAGGTTTCCTCCCTTTTGTCTCTTATAGACGAGCCATGCCTTGAAAATATAGTTTCCATTTGTAATGAGATGTTTGCACTCGTCCTGTAGCTGCTTACAATGAGGCTTTGATGTTAGGGCACTGACTTTGAATGAGCATCAAGTTTGGAGACTTGTTACTAGGGGAATGAAAGAAGTTTGATGCATTAGCATAGTTTGCTAGACATCACTCTTTAATCTGCCCTTGACACCAAATCTTTTTTAGCAGCTAACTTCTCAACTATTTTTTCTCCTTTTTGCTAAGAAGATAACATTTCAATGTTGATGCACTAACACTTGGACCCATGCTCAGTGAACTTCTGGAGTAGCACTTCATGTTCACTTCTGCCCTGTGGTAGTCTCAAGCTTTGAGGTAGCTTCATAAAGGTAGCTAACATGTAATACTGACTTTATCAGGTTTTGAGTGAAAACATTATCTATAGTCAGCAGAGAGCAAGGGGCATCACTTACAGGATGTAAGATGGGGGAGCCTCATACTATGCACACTCAGTGCTGTGTGAAGATGATACATAGAAAGTGGTAGAAAAAGCTTGGGACTTTTTAGAATAGCCATTTCCAGTCTCTCTTAAATAGGTAACACACTAACCATGTTGTTTGACTTCCCTTAATTGAAAGTCAATCAGTTTATAACACTTTTATTGAACAAAAAGATTATGTGAGCCATTATCATTTAGCTGAATGAGTGATTGTTGGGTGAATATGTGGGTATGTCCCCGGGAGACACTGCAACGATGTGCACCTTGGAATTCCAAAATGCAGGTTGAGGTTGAGATCTGTTGAGAGGGTTGCTATTTGCATTTATGTAGTCCAAGGCCTTGTGCAATGAATGCTACACCGGTCAGTTTTTAGTCAGAATTATCATTGCGGTTTCAGAATCGAAATTATTGGCCTGATGTAATCTATAAGCTAAAGCATGAAAAAATTCCCTTTTTTCCATCATTTGTAAAATTAAGTTTATTTAAATTTGGACTAATCAGATATGAATGTGTTTGATAGGACCAGGATCTTTTGGAAGAAGCATACTCATCTAAGGGTAGCAAACAAGTTCCCCAATATTCCACGCCAAAGAGAAGCAAGAGATCAAAGCGGAAGCGTGAGGTCTGAAAATTGCATACGGAGTTGGATGTAGCTTATGGTTAGTCCTGTGTTGTCTAATGAAATTATATGCTAGTTAATGTTTATCCAAAATTTTTTCCTAGCTCTGTCATTTCAACAATATCCTGTCACTGACCTGTCAGTTCAAAAACATCATTGCCGTGGTACTTGGAATCCGGCAAAATTTTTGTTAAAAGAAAATTATGGATAATGATTGAAACTTGTCCCCCCCCCCTAGTGTCGTTTTATTCCACTATGCTACCTGATACATTGACACTATTTGCAAGTGAAAAAATTTTAGAGCCAGATTTTCCATAAGCATCAACCTGGGAAGCCAGCAGTTACGACACTGGATAAAATGGCATATGCTGTCTGTGTATGATTTACAGTAAGGTGTGCAGAGCTGCTTTAGGCATCTGGAAGCATTTTAAAGCACACTGAGTAAGTAGTTTTTTCATTGCATTTCCATGTTCGGCCAAAATCCAAGATCTTTTCACCCTCAATATTGTTAATGAATGAATGTGCTGAGTTTTCTGCATCATGTATTGTACATCTGCTGCTGCAATGGCGCAGATAGGTTGAGAATGTAATTGCTTAAGAATCTCTGGGCTGCTATCCATCAAACTATCTCATGCATAATTTCATATGCGAGATATATCTGCTAAATGATAGCTTGATTGTTTGCGCTGATGTCTACATTTATACTCTGCTTCAAAATTTTCTGTTTCCTATATTATGCTAAATAGTGTCACTTGTATGTACAAGGCACATTGTTTACTGAATTACTAGTAAACAAAGTCGGGCTACTATTGGTAAGGACTCATAGAATTCACATTGTTGTTGTGATCATATTTCAAAATATATGACGTTTTCAACTTCGACAAAGTTCCACCTTATCTGTCTTACTCATCATCCGGAGTTGAATGAATTCATTGCTTCATGGCCTGGAGGTGGTGCTGATTTCCGTCAGGATTGGGGCCAGATGGGATTTTATGCAATCTTTTCCCCTCAACCTGCAACTTGTGATACTGAAATTTGATGAGACACATAGGTGTTGAATGAATCGAGTCGGGCTGGCACGACCTTTTTATTTGGGCCGTCCACTTGTAAATAGACTTCAAAGTTTTGGCCTAGCATGGCACATGGCCTGTGATATGCTGGGCCGGGTGTGCCTATGGGTTATGCCGTGCTACGGGCCAGTGCGGCACGATATATTAAAAAAATAGAATATATGTATATTAAAAGTAAAATTATTTTTGGTCCCCCCTCCCTCTCCTTTGTTCCCCCTTCCTGCCCCAAACGGGTTGTGCCTGGCACGGCTTGATTGTGCCACGGGCTGACACGGCCGGTGGGTATATATTGTATGGTTTATTACGATCTGAAATTTTGGGACGTAGCCCGACACTATTTACCAAGGGCTGTGCTTGGAATGGCCATGGCAAGCCAGGCCTTGACATGCCACGGGCTGCCCAGCCCATTTAACACCTCTAATGAGACAAGACTGGTTGCTTTGTTGCATAGGCGTAAGAAATAATTTTCCATTTTTTCTTTCAGGCATACCGAAGTAATTGACTTTGTATTCAGAGGTCAACCTTTAGGTTGTTTGTAAAGATACTAGCTTGAGATTAACTGCAGGCAACAATGAAGATGTATTTTTTGTTTTTGTTAGATTGATATTAAAGGACTATTTTATTTGCACATGATAGGGTTTTGACTTGAACTACTACAATAGCAAAAAAAAAAAAAAAGATTTAAGAATTTTAATCATTAGGATTGATAGTAATAATATCTTGCCTGTTTCCTTAGCTTGGACCTTGATGATAATGTAACGACTCTGAGAAGCAGCAAGCAGAGGCCCTGCCAAAAGAAGAAGAATAGTCTGCCTTCTCATCATCTCGGTTATGAGCTCTGTGAGGTTGAAATGAATGAAATTGGAGATTGTGGTGTGCCTGTTGCATATGTGGTATGAAGACAAACTTTTGTTCACCTGACATGATTAATATGGGATGTTTCTCGTCATTATGCTTAGTCATTTTCATGATGACACTGAAGAAAATGATCGTGCTAAATTTAATTTCTCCTGCGTGATGCTGAGGCGCAAAACACTTTTTGGTACTGTGCGGGATTCATGCTGTTTATAAAGTGTATGCTAGAAAACACATAATGGTCGGACTATATGCTCCACAAAGCACATAATGTTGAGTAGATTTGTTTGGCACAGAAGCTATTAATTAACTGGAATATATGTTAGTCAAGGCTTTGGGTAAATTGGCCAAATCAGAGTAGTTGTTGACTCGAGTTAATAATGAGCACATAATCTGTGCTTGTGCCCTCGCCGCACAATATGGGAAATTTTCAGTTCTGCTCCTTAGGAAATCCTGTCTGCTAGGTCAGCGCACTTGCATAAGGCCAGAGGTAAATCAACTCTCGTTTAACCCTGTAGGCTGCTTGATAATATGTTTGTTGAGACTGATTAAGGTAGCACTTGGAGCACTTTCCCCTTCTAAATATTTCTTGTTTGATACGTTTGAACTTTATAAGATGATTCAAAAGAGAATCTTGTGTAAAGAGATACGTTCTTCCATTTTATCTTGGAATTTGTGTCCATGTACCCACAGTGGGAAGTGTTAAAATCCAACCCAAGTGATGTAATTTTTATGTAAATTTTCTCGTATAACTGTATTTTTTAAAAAATTTAAGTGAATTTAATTTGAATTTTAGCATTGTAAAAAAATTAAAAACTTTATTTTAAAAGTTAGGACATTCTAATGTATACTACTGTTAAAGGTCAAAAGGTTCAAATGTCTATATGGGGGAATGAATTTTTAAAATCTTCTTCCATATTTGATTGTTATCTTGTTGTTATTGATTGTTTGTTTGTATTTTGTTACTTTTACTAGTGACTTAAGCATTACGAACTTGATCCTGACATAAGTTTTCCCGTTGTATCCCGGGACCAACCTCAAGCATTTGAGAGTGCTTGTAGGTAAATTTGGCTAGCTTTCGTTGCCGTGAGAATCGGACACATTGTACGGTTTGTATCTATAAAAATTTGAACTGTGATAGTTGGTATTACAAACAGACTTATGGGAGGAGCTGTAAGAAGGTTATCAATTTTTAGAAAATCACGCACGGTGGGATTCGGATGGCCCAAGGGATGCCACAACTAGTTTCTTAAACAACTCTTGTCGTTTATCTGACCGCAGTGACTCGTCTTGAAGCCATTGAGAGACGGATGATTGAGATTGAGGTCCAAGATGAGGCTCTCGATAGGATGAAAAGGTGAGCGGATAATCTCATCAGCCAGTTGAGGGCTTTGGAAGAGGTGGTTAAAGACCTGCTCGACGATGTTTGTGACTCTATAAAAGTGTTGCAAAATGAGAATGCCAAGCTTATCGATAAGGTGAGCCGTCTAGTGCGCACTGTCGCAACTGATGACAGTGCCTTCAGCAGTAGCAGAGTTAAGCCCTTAAAACCTCACTCATATCGTGGCGTGTATGATTTGAAAGAGCTTGACAATTTTATCTACGACTTGGAGCAGTACTTTAAGGTTGTGAAGATGGACTCGGAAGAGCCAAAAGTTTCCATGGCTACCATGACCGACGATGCCAAACTGTGGTGGAGAACCAAATATGAGGAAATGACCCAAGAAACATTAAACATTAACTCATAGGAATACCTTAAAAGTGAACTGATGACACAATTCTATCCAACCGAGTTCACGGCATGAAGAAAGCTCAAATAGATTAAGCACACGGAGACTATTAGAGATTATGTTAAAGCTTTCTCGGTTTGCATGTTGGACATTAAAGACTTGTCCAATAAGAATTGTTTGTTCCATTTCATTGATAACTTGTAGCAATGGACTTAGATGGAATTGTTTAGACAATGGGTGTAAGATTTAATTTCTGCCCAAAATGCAGCCGAAAGACTTAATGATTATGCAATTGAGAGGGGCAACCAAAATCAAGGGAATGGCGATAATCCCTTGAAGAAGTTAGCACAGAGTGCATCAGGTGTTAACAAGTCAGAGTCCAAAGCAATGAATGGGGGAAGTAGCTTTGGAAGAATTCGTTGCCGATGAACTCCCAGAGCTCTAAGGGAAGCATCAGTACATCAACTAGCAAGAAAACGTCTTTTGGTGAGTGCTTCCTATGTGATGGGTCATATAAGGTGGCACAATGCCCACATAAATGAGCTCTGAGTCACTACAAAGAAACGGTGATCCGCTGGAGTCAAGAGACGATGAGAATAATGGAGACTAAGCCTGTATGGGTGCGGTCCACCTTTTATGTGCTATAGAGAAGCACGCCCAAGCATTCTCCGAATTCACAAGCCTGATGTGTGTGGAATAAGTGAACGGTAGGAGTACTCGTGCCATGGTACACATGGGCGCTACTCACAATTTCATGGCTGGAGTTGAAGTTGACCGATTGGAATTACGGTTGGAAAAAGATGGTGGTTGCATGAAGGCTGTAAACTTAAAGGCAAAGCCCACCATTGGTATTGTTAAGTCGGTGCTAATGTAATTTGGAGAGTGGAGTGGGAAGTTGAATTTTACAGTTGCACCAATGAATGACTTTGACTTAATTTTGGGGATGGACTTCCTTAAAGTTACTAAAGGAGTGTCAATGCCTGAAATTGAACTTGGTGCTCATCATGGGTGAAAGCCCGTGTTTGGTGAACACCTCCAAGAGGCCGAAAGAACTCGAAAGGGAAGGTAAGGATAAGATACTGTTTGCACTCCAACTCAAGTAGGATTTGAAGAAAGGTGAGCCTACCTTCCTCTTAGCTTTGTCGGTGGATGAAGATATCATCGTTGGACCTCTACCTCCAGAAGTCAGCCCACTTCTAGAGGAATTTGAACAGGTGATGTCAATGAAGTTGCCCAAAGTGCTTCCACCTTAGAGAGCGGTGGATTGCCAAATTGAAATTACGCCAGGGGCGAGCCACCTGCGTGAGGAACATATTAGATGGCACCTCCAGAGCTAGTAGAGTTATGAAAGTAACTGGATAGACTAATTAGCTTAGGGTTCATTTGCCCCTTAAAGGTACCTTATGGGGTCCCTGTTTTGTTTCAAAAGAAGCAAAATAGGAGTTTACATCTTTATATTAACTACAGGGCCCTCAATAAGGTGATGGTAAAGAACTGCTATTCGATTTTTTTGATCGTTGACTTATTTGATCAGTTGAGTAGTGCAAAGTATTTTACAAAGCTTGATTTGAGGTCGGGTTATCATCAAGTCAGAATCTCAAAGGGGGATGAGCCAAAAAAACCACGTGTGTAATAAGATATGGAGCTTTTGCGTGGCTTGTCATTCCCTCCAGATTAACCAACGCCCTAGCCACCCTTTGTACATTAATGAACTAGGTGTTTTACGAGTGCTTGGATAAATTTATGGTGGTTTACTTAGATGACATTGTGATATACGGTTCAAGCCTAGATGATCATATGAAGCATTTAAGGTTAGTGTTTCAAATGTTAAAGGAAAAATCTCTATATTAAGCGTGAGAAGTGCTCATTAACTCAAGAAGAGATCAATTTTTTGGGACACATCGTGGGGCAAGGTCAGATCAAGATGGATCCGAAGAATGTGCATGCTATCTCAAATTGGCTAGTCCCATCAAGTGAGTTGCGTTGATTCCTTAGCCTTATGAACTATTGCCAACGATTTATAGAATGGTATTTGAGAAAAGCGGTACCTTTATGGATTTATTTAAGGACAGAAAGTGGGAGTAGATGAAGGCTTGCTAGCAAGCTTTTGAGGAGCTTAAGGGCGCGATAGCGAAGGCACCGGTGCTAGCCCTTCCCGATGTGACCAAACACTTTGAGGTGCAGATGGATGTGTCATATTTTGCTCTTTGAGGCGTTTTACTGCCAGAAGGCTGTCAGGTAGCCTACGAAAGTCGAAAGTTAAATGAGGTCGAGCGACGTTATGCAGCATAAGAGGAGTTGCTAGCGATTGTTCATTGTTTGAGGACATTGAGACATTATTTGCTCGGCTCAAAGTTTGTGGTGAAGACTGATAACACTACCGCAAGTCATATCCTTACCCAGTTAAAGTTGACATCCAAACAGGTTTGGTGGTAGGAATTCCTAGCAGAATTCAACTTGGTGTTGGAGTATAAATCTGGACGTTGCAACCAGGCTGCAGACGCCCTTTGTAGAAGACCAAACTTTGTTGCTTTTTCTCGAGTGGCCCACTTATTAGCAAGCAAAATTGCCACGACTATCAGAGAACAGGTAAAGTTGAATCTGGAAAAATATCCAATGGCCGTAACACTACTTCGACTTATCTGAGAGGGTAAAACTCAGATTTTGGACATATGATAGATTGATATTCACAAAGGGATACCTGATTTTAATAGCCAAGACTGGTGGACTGAGGAGGGCACTTATCAGAGAATGTCATGACACTATGGGTTGGCCACTTGGGGTAGCAGCATACCCTGAGTATTATATAAGGGCTATTATTGGCCTAAAATGAAGGACATAATGAGCTACACGAAAACATGTCTCATCTGTCAACAAAATAAGGTTGAGTGGCAGAAGACGATAGGATTGTAGGAATCTCTCACTGTACCTAATAGACCCTAGGAAAGTGTTGCTCTGGACATCATCACCGGGCTGCCCAAGGTCGGTGAGTACTCATGCATCTTGGTAACAGTGAACCGCTTCTCAAAGTATGCTACTTTTGTTCTGGCAATAAAAAATTTAGGGGAGGAGATAATGTCTTTATTTTTCAAACATATCGTCAAATATTATGGAGTGCCCAAAATATTGAGAGTGACCGAGATAGACGCTTCATCGAAACCTTATGGACAAAACTCTTTAGACTGCTCAGATCATAATCAAATATTTCATCGAGTTGTCATCCTCAAACTTATGATCAAACGGAGAGATTCAATGGCCTACTCGTAGAATACTTGCATTTTGTGAGTGCTGTTTAGAAGGATTGGGTGAAGATTATCGATGTTCAATTTTATTTTAACACTCAAAAGTATTTTTTTCAAATAAGAGTCCTTTTGAAATTGTAACAAGTCAACAGTTGCTTTTTCCACACACCGTGGCTAAGCCATGCAAAAGAAAGTGTCTTCGTGCTTACAACTTTGCCCGGGAATGAAAGTAGAACACGGAGATTACCAAAACCTACTAAGAGAAAGCGTCTTGTCGAAAAAAGAAGTTGGCATATCAGAATTGGCGGCTTGTACAATATAAGGTAGGGGATCTTGTGCTAGTAAAGCTTCTCCAAGAGTAAATGCGGTTTCTCAGAGGAAGAGACAAGTGCCTCCTACAAAAATATGAATGGCCTATTTAGATTGTTGCTCGTGTGGGGAAGACATCATGCAAAATAGATCTCCTAGAATGGATGAAAGTTTACCTCGTTTCCCATGTGAGCTATTTAAAAACATATTACCTTGACATGGAATACCCTTCATGCAACCAATCACAGTGTTGTAACATTCCGATGAAGCTACCACTAGCCCCAAAATTTGAAGAGATTATTGTTGAACGGGAGGTAACGACATCGACAAGGAAGAAGAGGAAAGAAATGCTTGTAAAGTGAAAGGGGAGATCAACAGAAGAAACAAGGTAGGAACCAGGTGAAGACGTGAGATTGAAGAAGTAAGAAGCCAAAGTCACCTTAAAGTTCAAGTTAATTTGAGGACCTTGACAACTTAGTAGGGGGAGGATATTAGAATTTCACCCGAGCGATGTAATTTTTATATAATTTTTCTTGCATCATTGTATTTTTTTTTTAGGAATTTAGATTAATTTAGTGTAAATTTTAACATTGTAAAAAAATTTAAAATTTCATTATAAAAGTTTGGACATTCTAATGTGAAAAAAGACTTTTTATCCTAAATTGTACAATTAAATTTTGACCCCGGTAAAAATAGTAGAAATAGTAAAAATTAAATATTCAATACACGTAAAGAATATTTATTTCTAGATGCTAGTGATAAGGACAAGCATGTAAAATATAAACGGGCATAACAATAATAAAAAGATACGATTTTTGGTGATGAAGGAAAAACTCGATACTCACGGTAATCGAGAAAAATTTTCTGAGCTTCAACGACCAAGGAAGCAATGTACTATGAAAATTAACTTACAGACCGGGTGGTAATGACGCGCTAATATAGTCGACTTATTTTCATCTTGTGATCCTTACCAAGGAACTCCTTGGATTTGCCCGCGGCAATGGAACCGGACACCTTTCGGTCTTCACGTCAATCTTTCCTCTTGAGCTACTTTAATTGTCGAACACGATCGAGTCTCCTTCAACGTACCGACGTCTCCAACAAAGGTAGAAGGATGAAAGTGTTTAAACGGTAAAGAGAAAAAGTAGAGAAAACTTGTTAGAACATGAAACTCAAAGTTGTAGCTTTTGATTTTTTCAAAAGAAGCAAGATCAATGGAGTATGAATAAGGATCTTCTCAAGTGGGGCACAAAATTGATCTGCTAAGAGTCTTAGGTTTTAAAATTATAAGACAAGTATTTATGGAGGGTGTAAAAATTGCATTCAAAAAGTTGCCCGTTGCCGCGGCGCTCGAGCGCAGAGACGGCGAGCAGGGAGTGGGCCCTTTCTGGATTTTGCGCTCGAGCGCATGGCGAGCTCACAGCGAGCGCAATGTTTCGGGTTTTTGGGGTTGATCGGGTAGAGAACGCACGGACAGCGTGGGACTTTGAGATTTTGGGCTCGAACTGTTGGAGAGCACATGGCAGGCGCGGTATCCATGGAAGGCGGAACGGACAGCAACGAATGTAAGTTGATGCAGCACTTTGACAATTCATAACCCGACTTCGATGTAATATTATATATTGCCACGGAATATGTCAATCATAAAAATGATCATAACATAATGTATAATATACTAGTGTCAATTGTCAACAGGTTCAAATGTCTCTATATGAGGGAATGAATTCTTGAAAATTTTTTGTATATTTTATTGTTATTCTGTTACTGTTGATTGTTTGCTTGTATTTTTGTACTTTTACTGGCGATTTACGTACTACGAGCTCGACCTTGACATAATTTTTTGTGTTGCATCTCGGGACCAACCTCGAGCACTTGAGAGTGCTTGTGGGTCAATTTGACAAGCGTCCATTCTCGTGTGAACCGGACACACTGCACAGTTTATTGCTATAAAAATTTATACCGTGACACAAAGCTGGTTGCTATAAAAATAGCTCCACTCTTCAAGAAACTGAAGTTGGTTCAAATAGAATTTCTGTGACAAACTTATTGTTAGCTTTTGCAAGAAGCTGAGATAAGCTTTTGAAGGGCTCATTAAAATTCGAAATGAGTTTCCTAGATGTCCAAACGAGGAGAGTGGTGGGAAAGGAAGAATAAGCCGCCAATGATGAGTAGTTGCAAATGATTTAAATTAGTACTGGCCAGTTTTAGTTTCTGTTTGAATTGTTTGGTCAGATCAAGCTCAATTGCCGCCAGCTAAAAGCTTGCCGGGTATCCTTTTAAAACAGGCTGAATGACTGGGTGGGTTCTTTTGGGCCCGATTGAACATTTTAAAGGGCGTTTTGATAAATGAAGAGGCTTCTTGAATAAAGAGATGTTCTAGAGAGCCAAAAAACTTCGTGGAGATATCTTCCAATGAACCGTTATCTATTTATTTAGTTATTTTTGTTTGAGTTTATTAATATAGATGGATTAATAAGGCATTTTTTGTCATTCAATGTTGTCCAAATGGAATGAAAATCAAACTGTGGAAATAGTTGCATGACGGAGTGCACTTTTAACAGGAAGTAATACTAATACCAAGAAAGGCAATACGGCAGAATACTATTTCATGGTCGACAGCAATTATAACTAAAGCGCAACTTCTATGAACTTTAGGATTGAGACATTTTTTATGGTCATCAATTCGTGTTCTCCCCGTGAAATATGGTTGTTAATTCCAAATTGTTTGCTAATACATGATCTACTTAGGATCAAAGCCGGAGCAGTGAGTTCGGGGGCTAAGCCCCACTTAACATTGCTAGTTCTTGTGTTGGAACTAGCTTCCAGGTGATGTGGGTAGCCCGCCTGGCTACAGGGCCAGCTTATACCTCCCTGGACCGCCAGTCACACTGGACATGCACATTTTTTTACCGTGGAGAACGTTCTTGGGTGGGTGTCAGGCGAAGATACTAGACCAAATTCATTGGTGGAGTACCACCCTTATTTTTTTTGTTTAGATTTCCTGAAGCCTTGAATCAGATAGTTTTCCATCGCTTGCAAATCAATGAACATAGAAGGTCCTATCCCAATCGAGCTCCATCCCAAACTGCAAAGGTTAGACAGCTATCCTGAGACAAATTTGAGTTTTGTTCTCTCGCATGCAAAGGACAGAGAGGACATACGTTCACTCTGGAGCATAATGAGAACCTGAAAGAGTGTAATCTTTATTGCCATGAAGTGAATTGCTGCATCAGCAACGCTCAACTCCAATATGTTCGATTACAGTTTTTTAAAATGGGAATGGAGTCGATCATCTAGGCCTAACAAATTGGCACAGTTCTTCCTCAATTTGGTCATACATGCACTTTGCGGCCACAACATTAAGATCAACTATTGAAGTCACTCTCGTGTGGTATTTGTGTCCGCAAACTTGTAGAAATAAATAAACGCGAACGTTTGGAGAAATCTTAGAATGTCCGTCCTCGGGGTTGCTGGAAGAATTAGACGAGGACTATCAGTGACATCTTGTGCAAGAGGCTGAATTGGACGAGAACGCTGAGCCTAGACATTGACTTTTTCACTCACGTAGGCCTGTTGCAGCGGCGTATTTGGTAATTCAAATGGCTTCAACTCCCAAGGTGACAGGCCTAGGGGGCATAGTACTGGCAATAGGGTGGCTGGGCGGTCAGCTATGTGATAACCCCTGATGCTATATATATGGCTGTTGCGTGAGAGAAAAAATTGAGCAAGTGAGTGGAAAGATAGTGCAAATAAGATTGAGTAAACAATCTTAGGAGAGCAAAAGGACTATTGTGAAGGAAAAGATGAGTGCACCACCGGTAAGAGAAAAAAGAAAAAAAAATCGAGTGAAAGTATTCTTCTTGGTTTGCTCAAGAGAGTTTTTTCTATTTGACATCTCGAGTTTGTAACGGATATTCCATTTTAGAGATTTGTAACCTTTTTCACATAATGAATTTGCTATTGCCTCTACTTTCATGATTTTTTCATTTGGTTCCAGAAGCTTTTTCACATTAAATCTAATGTATTCTCTCAGTTTTTATTTTTTCTTGTTGACTATCCGTCCGAGCGCTATCCCTCTGTCCGAGTGTCTTGTCCTCTCGACTATTGCGCTCAAGAACATTCTGTCCAAGCATCAATTTTGCCCCAACATCAACTTATAGGGAATACCAAATTAAGATACCACAAGAATATCAAGATTGATAAGATTTCTTTGCCCCCTAAATCTAATTCAATGTAGTGTGTACCATAAAACGAAAGCAGCCTGGTAAAACAAAAAGAAACTTAGAACGAGTATTACATAAAAGAACTCAGGTGGTCTTCAGCCATCATATCAGGAACTGCAGAAGGGCGACTTCACATACTCACATAAGAGGTTTTTAAGTGCCGCAAATGCAAAATTAAATCATCCCACAGTCGAACAAATATCATACATTATAATAACTACATCAGCAATTCTTCAGGAACTTAAATGCAACTAGCAAAAACGTAGAGATATCCCTTCCAATAGACTCCTTCCGTTTCATAGTTCCGTTAGGAGAGAAGTCCTAACCCTACATTAAGAGCTAGTAAACTTTGTCACCGCCTTTGTACCCTCGGAGACCGCGTGCTTAGCTAATTCACCAGGAAGCACGAGCCTCACGGCCGTCTGGATCTCACGAGAGGTGATCGTCGGCTTCTTGTTGTAGCGAGCAAGCCGTGAAGACTCCTGACCGAGCTTCTCAAAGATGTCGTTGATGAAGCTATTCATGATTCCCATAGCCTTACTGGAAATCCCAATGTCAGGATGGACCTGCTTCAGGACTTTAAAGATGTAGATCTTGTAGGTCTCCACGCTCTTCTTCATCCGCTTCTTTTTCTTGTCTCCGGCTGCTCCACCATCCTTCGGCAGCTTCTTGCCAGCCTTCGGCTTCTTCTCGGCCGGAGCCTTCTCGGCGATGTTCTTCTCCTCAGCTCGCTTCTCGGAACCCGGCTTCTTCTCCGCCGGTTTTTTCTCTGCCTTTTGCGCCATCAAAATCAAATGGAGGGAACTAAAGTTTCCGCTTTTTGGGTCGAGAGCCGTGAAACACAACCAAAATCCGATGGACGGCGTTGAGCCTGCAAACTTATAGAGATGAAATACTTCATTTTGATTGGAAGGAGAATATAGGCGCGGATTGTTGATGTGTCATTGCAGTGTTCGTTTATTTTTTTAGATGCAACTGTTAATGGGGGGCAAAATTATTGGGCTTAGAGCTTCACACGTGGAATATTTTCATTGGTTATATTTTGGCGTCGTGGATTGAACGTCCGGCTAGCAATGGTGGAAAAGGTCTCACGTGACGTGACAACAACAACTTCGTTTTTTTATCTACACTAAAAAAGTAATAATAATAGGGATTGGAACAAATTTCAAAGGGTTTGGTGGCCAAAAACTTGTTCCAATTGGGCAAAAGAACGTTCCGGTTGCAAAAAAAACGCTCCGGTCGGAAAAAAACACGTTTTCGGTTGGATTTGAACCGGGGGCAAGATCAAGTTGGAAAAACACGCGCTCGGTTGAAAGATGACCGCGGCCCTTTATTTTTTTCATTATTTTCCGGGGGTTCTTAAAGACTCTT
>JAOVVI020000925.1:0-27064 GCA_028571085.2 Nepenthes alata | reverse complement strand
TTCCACTCTTTTGGGTGTTCATTCTCTAAACCCCACCAGAGGCCTCCATCTTTCTGGAGACCCAATTGGCTTTTCGCGTGTCATTTTCGGAAGCTTCTACGCTTTTAGAACATCGTTTCATCATACTCCCTGTGAGTAGGAAGCGATCGCTAACGTCCTCGATAAACCAGCGCTCCCGAACGATCAACTCTCTCAGTTTCTATTGCTTTCCTGTTTACCTTCTTTGATTTCGAATGCTTTACTGATTTGAGCGTCAGAGTATTTTTCGGTAGGACAACATCCCACCGACACACTGACCTCTTGTTCGTTTTAGTGGTGTGCATGGTTCGAACTCAGTGAACGAAACCGGTTCAAACAATCCAAACGAATCCGAATATATTCGAAGTTGGATCCAGGTACACATCAATTTCTTTATTTACTTTATATATATTTATTTGTTATTACATATCTATTATTGAGTTTTAGGCTACATTTTGCAAATATTTTCTAACCCCTCTCGGATTAACACGCCATAGATACTTACAAAATCTGGCAGATAATATTTAAAGATTTGATTTATTTATATTTTATGTTTGAATTTTGTATTTGAGACTGATAGTTGATATATATTTGAAATTACTTTATTTTTTTAATTTGCATATGTTTTATATTGTGTTGGTTGAAATTTATTATTATTTTTTCTTTTGGGTTATTGGGTGTTGAGCAGGTGTTAAATATTTTATTTGGAGAGCGGATGCGGTTAGTTTGATTTTTAATTATTTTCCCTTCTAATCTTTCAACTTGGTGTCCCTAACCCAGCTTTGGAGAGAGATTTTTAGGCGACCATTGATGAGTAGAAGGACTAGTTCACCCACTTGAGGTAAGGAAATGGATCAGTGGCAGAAAATAAAACTAAATTTATAAAATTATATTAATTTATCCAACATATAACAGTGGATGATGTTATAAATTTGAACTAAAAATAGACAATATAGATAATTAATAATAAATATAATCCACAAAATAAAATTTTAGGATAATAACGACCCAAACTGAATATCAAATTTGGGCATGACCTGACCCAATAATAATAAGAATAATAAATGATAATATTAATCAATATAATATTTCTCTGGATTACCTATCCGGTTAATAATACATAAAGCCTGCACCCAAGTTTATAAGGAAAAAAGTGATCATCCAAATTTATACAAATTATAAATCCGAACCGACAAAACCAAACACCACCATGACCAAATAGAGGAAAAATTCAAACTTTGATTCCCTAACAACAAAACATACTAACACCAACTCATTCTTTAACCAACCATGCCAAAATATGTTTAATACAAATGCAATTTAGTTACGACGCCAATACTCATAAAATACGAATAAAGTCTCTACGAGTAATAGTGTCCAAGATTCCTACAAGGCACCCATAACCTTCTAATATAAAGAAATAAGAAATAATATAAATGTGAATCAAATATTAAACAAGTATCAGTATATAATATAAGGTAAACAGTATATCCAAAATTAGAACGAAATAATGAATTAATAAAACAATATCTGTAAAAGTCAAAATCTAAATATCTGCCATGTCAAACAATAAATGTCTTAATATAATATCGTACTCAAAAGTATAATAAAAAAACAAAAGTCAAATATTTTAAATGTACGAAACCAACAAAATTCGATGTCCAATTAATTGGTTATTGAAACCTGCGAATTTTAAATCGAAATATCAAATATCCAAATCAAATATAGATAAAAAATTAAAAATCTAAAATCTAAAATTTATTAAAATCGGAGAACTAAATACCGAAATACTAATTTTGAGGAATAATTATTTATAATCCATAATTCTGATAACTTTATGTTATATCACTACTGTTTAAACTCATAGACTAGTTAGTTACATATTTTTTAATATAGATGGGGACAAAACCACTTTATTTTGCCATTCGTGAGTATAAGATGTAAATTTTAAATGTGTATGAATATATTCGAATATCAAAATATACTAATTTTATTTAGTTTCTTATGATAATATCATGAAAAAACAAATCGATGAGGATTTTTATTTCACAAATCCAAAACTTATTTTATTAGACGGAAAAGTAGAAAACTTATATTTAGAAATGTCAAACACAAAATCTTTCACATTGAAAAAAAGTACATATATTGAACTGAATACATAAAATAAAGCTTGACCCAAAGCATATTACATGGATATTATATGTAAGGCTCATATGTAGGTTTTTGTGACTTTATTTTTACAAACTTAATTTTATATAAATAAAATATTTTAAAATATTTATTCTTTTTCACAAAATTAATAAAATTTTCAAATGTTAACAAAATCAAAACAAAACCTTTAATGTTCTGATAAATCTACATTTATTCAACAGTAGACAAAGTGTGATAAGTAAAAATGTTATGTATGTATACTAAAATCATCTAACATAAGAAAAACTAAACAAAAATTGAAATAGATCAATAAAAAGGCGTAAGTATATTTGTCTTAACCTTAAATCTAATAAATTTGACCAAATGATACTTCAAAACCTTCATTTTTCTCTTCCTCTCTTATATTTATCTCTATTTTCTTATCATCCCAATGTGAAATGACCAAAAATAAGACACAGCTTTTTATATATTTGAATCGGCACACGAGCGTCACCTCAAACGCTCATTGGGTGCGAGAATTATGAAATTCATACCCGATCGCTATCTTAGGTGCTTCTCGAGCACACCCAATTTTCCAAACGGTACGAGCACACATTGGGTAGGCCTTTAGTATCAAAATTGCTTCATTACTTCAAATTTATTTAAATTTACATTGTATAATTATTTTTAATATATATATCTAAAATAAGCTCAAATAAACCAATAATATCAAATTAATTTGATGAAAAGTTGGATATTACATATGAAGATAGAAGGGCTAGAAAATTTTTACAAGGCTTACAAGATTCAATTCGGAATCAATTGGTGCCTTTGCATTTGATGACTTATGACGAGGTGTTTGATCAAGCTTATTTATTTAGCAAAAGAGAGAACTAAATTTAGTGAGTTAGAAATAGTTAAAGTTGATTGCTAATTTGATAACTAAGAGGTCAGAGATGATCGATGATAATTTGACATATGATGTAGTCCCAATTTAAATTTGGAGAGAAAATATCAGAGTTGTATAGCAAAAGTATGGTGGACCTATGCAAATATTAAATTTTATTATTTATTAAGGTAAGTAAATTTTGATGATAAAATAAAAAAAAAAGAAAAGAATTGTATTGTCAGTTTTTTATTTATATTTATGATATCATTAATAAAATTATGAGTATGTTTAAAAAATAATTATATAAAAAAAAATTATATTATTTCAAATCATGCTCAATATTTAAATAGATGTCCGTCTCTACACTTGCATGTGTTTAAGGTAAAAATGGTGTATTTGATGTGAGTTTAAAGAGATGCTTATTCGTGTTTTATGCACAATAAGTGGAACTTGAGATGAGCTTGTTGTATTACTTGTGCGCTGATTGGATATAATATTAGTGCATGAATTTCGTTTGATACGGCACTCGTGTGTGGATGTGGTAGAAAATATGACGCTTAATGTATGGTTATCTGGTGCATGTGTATCAATTATATTATATAATATTATTAATACACTATTTTGGTCATTTAATGAAAAAAAAAGGGGAGAGAAGAGTGAGAAAGGAATGACAAAAGAAGAAGATGAGGAGGAAGAAAGAAGATGAAGGAAATTAAAAACTTTTTAAAATCAAATCCGTCAAATCGTACGTTTAAAACAAATATTTTTACACAAATTCTATAATTTATTTTTGAAATCATTCGATGTTGTTTATATTTCTTGATTTGTTGTACATGCATATTATGTTTTATATTTATACTCTGATTATTATTATATATATATAATTTGTATTAAATATTTTAAAATTATATTTTAAGATTGTAAATGCCGCCTACCTATTAGGGGGCTACATCATGTTCAATCTACTCAACTTAGATTAAATCTAAGATGATTGAATTCCAAGATATAAACATTCTTTATTTAACCGGGGTTTTGAATATTGTATTCACTTGGAGAGAGTTTAACTTCTAGTAAATGATAAAATGAATATTTATCGAAATAAAAATTAAACAAATTGTAACATAGATTTACTTGCAAAAAAGTGGCTTATGAGAAGAAATCAAAGCGATAAACGTTTACTTAGGAGTTGTTTAGTATTTATAGTTATGAATAATTTACCGTATTTAAATATTACTCTATTTGGTTCCTCTCACTAATGGAGTTGTATCTCTTCCTACATAAATGTAATTTCTTTTTTATAATTAATATAAAAAAATTGAGGATATTATTTTTAAATAATCCAATTTATCAAAAGCCTTACAAACCAAAAAAAGGGATTTTTTATTATATCTTCACCGCGAACTTGCCCAGAAACATAATACCTTCTAAAAATTTTTATACCGTTGTATACGGTCAAATATAACCGTTGTTACTTGGACCGGGTCAAAGAGGCAACTATTATATATGGTCTCCCCCGCGTCTTCTTCCCTCGAAAGCTTCCATGGGCGGGAGATCTCACTCGAAAATTGGCGGTCCTAGAGATGCCTACCAATTGGGTGGAGAGAGAGCAGGAGCCGCCATCGTGGGTTTTGTGTTTTTGAAGATACCTCCGATTCGAGGGTTTTGGTTCTTGATTTTAATATAACGATCTAAAATTCTGATCGATGAATCGTTGTCCTCTTTCTCTCTCTCTCTTATCTCTAATACCGTTCTCTCTCTCTCGTATATCTTATCTCTCTTATCTCTGATACCGCTGATTTGAGGGTTTTGGTTCTTGATTTTAATATTTCGACGTCCTAAATCAGATCGAACGATCCAAAATTCTGATCGATGAATCATTGTCCTCTCTCTCTCTTTATCTCTCTTATCTCTAATACCGCCGATATTGAGCGGAGATCTTCGATTGTCCACTACCTGTTGTTGGCTGTCCGGAGTCCCTAATTTATTTAAAGCACCCGAAAACGTCAACCACAACCACGGCCGACAGTTCTCGTCATATTTTTTCAGACAGCGATCCCGACACCGCTGTTGACCCACCGCTGAGCACCGAGCAGAAATGGAAAATCAAGTTCAGCAGTCGTCTTTCGAAATGCGAAGGGAATCTTAAACGTTTACAGGGCGTAAGTAGAAAGTTACTAAATTCGTTCATGTCCCTTAACTGTAACGGAATTCCCCGCGTCGTTGGTTTTCTATTGTTTCACCAAATTCGTAAGTGTAAGGATCAAAAACTACAAAACCTTGTTTTCAAATTTTACAGTGTAAAAATTAATGATTTATCTGAACCCTAATTTTTTGAAAAAGTGTAAAAACAACGGCATGATTCATGAAACCTTAGAAAAAAACACCGCAAAAACATTGAATCAAAACCCTAATTGTAAATTTCACATTGTAAAAATTAATGATTTATCCGCTATTAATTTTTTTTTTAAAGTGTAAAAACATCGTCATGATTCACACTGAAATCTTAGAAGCAACAGTAAAACCGCAAAAAATATTGAATCTCTTATCTAGTCTTTTACACCGTTGGCAAAACTAGAGCAATGTGCTTATTTATGTTCTGCTTCCACTTTTTTTCTTCAGATCTGAAGTATAGTTGCCTTGAACTGATTGAGCAGCATTTCTAATTTTATGAATTTTAAAAACCCGCCAGGGCGCTATGAGGGTCAATGGTGCTGTGGCTGTTTCTGGCATAAGTTTCTTAATGGTACTTGTGTCCGCCTACCTTGCTCAATTGTTCCTGCAACGATTCAATTACAAGGAGGTAATAGCTGGTCTATATTGTGCTTCAATTTCACTGCAGATTCCTACCACGTGATTCAGATAAAT
The DNA here is from genome assembly GCA_028571085.2 of Nepenthes alata. NCBI lineage: Eukaryota > Viridiplantae > Streptophyta > Magnoliopsida > Caryophyllales > Nepenthaceae > Nepenthes > Nepenthes alata. The sequence goes on along the minus strand of JAOVVI020000925.1, from coordinate 21,162 downwards.
TCAGTTGAAAATTGTACCAAGTTAGTAGTTCGTAGAAATTATGAGCCTGTGTGGCAGCATTGCTTTGGAAAAGTGGTTACTCTTGTAGTTGTTTTTTGTTGGTTTTAATGATTTATAGGCTGTGGAAGCACCATGCAAAATACATCTGGAGATTTTGCAAAACTTTGGAGCTTTTCATGCATTCTTCTTTGTGTTAAATTGTAGCCACTAATTTTGATATTTTTGAAGAAGATTTTCTAAAAAACCAACCCAGCATTGCACAGGTATGTATTATGTTGTTTTTTGTTGCATTTAACATGGTTAGTATTTTCTCAAATTTGTGTTCTTATCTAGGTTGATAAAACCAACTATTTTCTACATTTGAGATGTCTAATTTTGTTTTAGGATTCTGCTTTAATTGGAGGGGGCTGATTATTAACATAGTATTCAGGCATGCAATGAAGTTTTGGATGAATATGGAAGTAAGATAGATGTTATGCCTGAGTACAATTGTTTATGTACATATGCTTTCATGTGTCATCCATTAGGTTAGATATTTATTCTCGATATTTTCATAGGAAAAAAGTAAATTTTTTATTTGAAATATTGGCATGTCTCCTCAACGGATATGTCCTTGTAATTAATGAAAATAAAAAATGAGTATTATAATCTTCCGTAATTATTTTTTATATTTTTGCATGACCTCATCAGAGCACAAGTATGCTCTTTTTGTGCTAGAAGGCTACCCTATGGCTGGTATAGGATCTCACCTCCACGTGTAGTGTCTTTCCTTTGGTGTGAATATCACCATAGGTGTAATACACTTTCCTTAGTTAGCTTTGATTGCCTAGGATAGTATTCTAGTACACAGTTTATCTTACTTGTGTGGCATCTTTCCTTGCGGGAGAATATGTATGTGTTGTCTAATTTCCTTGTTTCATGGGATGGTATTATTTCCTTTGGAGTGGATATTGCTTCTTTAATAATAGAAAGGGTGTGATTTGTCTATGATTTGACTTCCAAAACAGTACCCTTCTTACTCTCATTAGGGTTATTGTTATCAATCCTGCAAATTGAGCCATTGGCATAGGTTTAGTTTGGTTGCAATGTGTAGTAAGTGAATTTGAGAAAGTGGTTTGGTGAAAATATCGGCTAACCAATTAGTCATGGGACATGTCGCATCTGAGTGAAGCTCAATGCAACATGTTTGCATACAAAGTGATAGTTGACGTTGATATGTTTGCTTCGAGAGTGAAGGATTGGGTCATAAGTGAGACTGATGGCAGTTGTATTGTTGCAGAGAAGTAGTGGGGTATTGAGCAAAAGAATACCAGTTATGTAATATTGCAGCTTACCGAGTGGTATCAGCGATGTGATGTGCTAGAATATAATATTTAGTCTCAATGTTGGAATGGGAGATGGTCAGTTTCCTTCTGGCACTCTATGAGATACAATTGCGGCCGAGAAAGGTGTTGAAGCCACTAGCAGACTGACGTGTCTCTGGGCAACTAGCCTAATCAACATTAGTAAAAACATTTAGATCTAAAGAGGAGTTGAAGAAAAGTTGAGTCCCAAGAGTGATAGTTTTGTGTACATATAGGAGAATATGTGTTTGACTAGTTGGAAGTGAGTGAGAGATGCATATTGGGCCACATAGTTGACCCTAAAAGCAAGTTAGGGCCAATGAGTGTGAGATATTAAAGTGCACCAACTAGATTGTGATAGAGATGAGGATTTGTAACGGTGGGAGAGGTGCCCAAAATCCTAGGTTTGGAGCTCTTAGGGGTGACAATTGGTTTATAGTCTATCATCTATGCCCAATATAAAATGTCCAATGCATATTGAGTTTGAGGCAGAAATAAACCATTAGCATTATGTGTGACTCGGATGCCTAGGAAATAATGTAAGGGTGCCTAAATCTTTTTTTATCAAAATCATGATGTAAAGCATGAAGAAAAAGATCCAAAACAAAGGCCTTTGAACTTTGTGAGAATAATATCATCAACATATAATGGGAGGAACATAAGTGAAATCAGGCTATTGACACACAAATAGAAAAGGGTCGGAAATTTAACAAGGAAATCCAAATTTTAGCAAGAACAAACTAAAATGATCAAACCAGGCATGCGGAGCTTGTTTTGAAGTCGTGAATGGCGTGATTTAATTTGTAGACGTGATTGGTGAATGAGGTGTCCAGGAATCCGGACGGTTACTCCATGAAGACAGTCTCTTGAAGAGTACCATGGAGGAATATATTTTTGATGTTTAATTGTTGAATATTGCACTTGTAAACAAGAGCAATAGATGAGACAATTTTAATAGTACCAAATTTAATAATTGGGGAGAATGTTTCAACAAAATGGATGTCTTTTGAGAAGGAGTAATGCCAACAAAACTGTTTTACTTTTTGGTTCATGAGAAACTTATAAGAACGTGGAGTGGTTCCAGTATGTTGCCTTAGAAGTTGAGATTTACCTGGAAAAAGTATTGTTTTTAGACATTATATCAGCCGTAATGATAGAGTGAGTATTCATTACATTTGCATCCAATGATCTTCTTTCAGTCATGATACTATGTTTGACATGCGTACTGTATTGTCCTAAAGGTTTCTAATTGATATGTTCTGTAATGTACTAGCTACTCTGCAGGGGTTTCTTGTTAGATGCATCTAAGCCCTTGGGTTTGCCATTTTCATGTACACAAGGTAGTATATTTTAGTGAAATTTGTTCTTTCTCGCGTCATATAAATTTTATTCATTGGTAATAATTTTTCTCATTAGGAAGTTGTAATGATGAGAGGTTTGAAAACGCAAGCATAATTGATGCCCTTCGCAAGAAGTGTAGCTTGAGCAATTCCCTTCATGGTTTATAGATAAATTGCAAGTGAGTTTCCTATCTTTATCTTTTCTTCTCCTCTACTTGAACAATTAGTTTTCTCCTGTAAGGCTTTTCTAGATACAATTGATTGGTTTGCTTGGTATTTTTTAAGTGTGATTTCTTTCCAATGTACAATTTGTTATTTTAAAGGATGAGTATTGGCTCATCGGTAATGTTGTTTTACAATGACACAGAAGTCAAGGTTTAAACACGGAAACAACCTCTGCAATGGAGAGGTTTTATATATGTTTGACTTCCTCTATACTCCATGATGTGATAGCCTTATGCACTGGACCGCCTCTTTAGTATCATCTATTCTCTTATAATCGTATAATGATTTGTGAAATTTATTTATTTAACAAGCATGAACTTTCTAACAACCCAAATAAACTGAATTTTACAAGTTTTCTGGAGCAAGGAATTAATTATCTTCTAACTTGGAGCACTTAACAAGTGCAATTAAACAAACTCATTTGGATGCAATTCGCAGCTAAAAGAATTTCTAAATTATTGATATGAACTTCTATTAAAGCTCTCTAAGTCAGGAATCAGCGAACTAGAGGTCATCCGTTCAAATTGATACAAGTTAGTTTGTTGTTAGTTTTTCTTAATTCAAGTCTATTTTACAGCTTGAAAAAAGCACACTAATCAACTATGCTATGGAATCTCGATAAGTAAAATGATCTATTTGGATTGTGGAATTGGAATTAGAATTTTGAAATTTAAGTTTGATTCCAATTTTGCTAGAATTGAAATTTGATAGAATTTAAATTTTATTGTTTGGATTGTATAGAAAAATTACAATTTTGAAATAAAAATAAAATTTAGGTATGATTAATTTTTTAATCCATATATAAAAATAAAAGGATTAAGTAGCTAAAAACATAAATTCTAAATTTTCTAATGTATGAAACTTAATATAATTTAAAAAAATCTCATTTTTGATATAAATAGTATTTTATAGATATTTATTATTATTAGATATATTTGGATAATACTATTTATTAGAATATTGAATTTTAAGTTTTTAAATAATTTTTTACAAGTAGATTAAAGAATATAATTATGGTTAGCCCACCTCTATTTGACCCAATCAACAAAAAAATATTTTATCTAGTTGGTCTCACGTTCTCCGATTTTATCATATCTAATTGACGGATATTGTTAGCCTTCAAATCACTATTTTTTATTCCATTGTTAAAAATTATAAATATCTGTCCTACAGTGCTTTCTAATTTCAAGAAATTAGAATATAAAATTATAATTCTAATTCAGCTTGGCTTTTCAATTTCAAGAAATTGGAATATAAAATTATAATTCCAATTCCGCTTGATGTGAGACAACAAAAGTTGAATTACACTTGAATACTGATTCCAATTTCGAATTCCAAGCCCAACAAACGGTGACTAAGTTGTCACTATATTTCTAATTCATGAGATACATTCGACTTGAAGTTGTTTTCTCTAAGTATTATCATTTATAGCAATCTTAACTGGTTTTAAGAGCGTGTTTGAAGTGGAGGGACTTGACATTGTCTTCAATTTTTATGATTTCTTTTTTTAATTTGTAAGGCATGAAAGGGGAGTGAAGGTGGACGGTTGACCACCATCCACATTCACGTTTGATTCCTTTTGTAATTTCTAGTTCAATTTGTTAAGTTTGCTATAAAAATCTTCTTTTTAGCCCTTCTGGAGTTTATTCCTTTGACCAATTATTTAATGATTTTAGTTATAATTTGACATAAGAACATATTTTTAGCATTTTCCTTCTTTTTACATGGGTGTTTGGTGGTGGGGAAGGGGATTTACCAGAAATTATTTCATGGATTTGCATTTCAAATCTTGAAATATGGTTCGGCAGTTCTAAGTTAATTTAGTGCTACTTAAAATGCGGGCAGCAAAACACCTGGGTTCAATAATCTTTTATGTTTTAGTCTGCATGACACAGGCTTGGATATGGGTGCTGGGTAGAGGTTTTTGTTCAAGGGTAGGAATTGACTACTCTTAAATTTTTAGAGATTTTGGGAAATCAAGGGTAACTTGTTAGCTGGCTATTGCTTTGCCTAGGACAATAACCTGTGTTTGTTTCCTGCCAACTTCCCTATCCAAACAAAGAAAAAAAAAAACTTCCACTTACTATTTTCTACTCATTGAACTGTCCAGGTATCATACCCATGTCCAAGTGATGCAATTTTACACATAAATTAAACGAACTCTAGGGATAAGTGAAGAGTTGAGTCAATCAGTTGCACAAATTTATCCCACTGTGGGGGCATTGCATAAGAAGTTAGAGAGTCGAGGTACATTTTATTCTATGATATTAACTGATAGAACTCTTTGCATTCTAACTTTTAAGAGGCATCATTGTGCTACTTTTACCTCTTTCTTTATTATACTTGCCTTGAGCAATAAGACCTCCCTTCTCACTCACTTGTCAATGTAGGGCCAGGAGCTATTCTTTAGCTGATGTTGAACGGCAAAACAAAGCAACATTGTGCTTCTTGTTGCAGATGTAGCTGAATTTTACCATTCAACATGCCGTGATACCATATCTTTTTGGCTCTGTAGTAAAAGGTTCTTATTGATTTGAAATTTTTTTTCTTTTTTGTCTTTCTTTTTCAGGTTTACAATTGCTCATTGATGTGTTATCATTCGTTGTTCTACGGTCATCTTATGCATTTTTGTGAATTTGTATGTTATTAGAATATATTGCGATTTATCAAAAAGTTGCATGTTTAATAGGAACATATTTTTTGATGCACCAACATATATATGAAACGTTGCTGTTATGTTGATGTTTTGAACTTGTGTGGAATTGGGAAAGCAAGTGGAGTTCCATTGGAAAGAACCTATCGTAATGGATACACATTGCCTCATACAACAATTGGCCAATTAAAGAACTACTGAATTTGCTTGCTTTCATACGAGAAGAATTTCAATTTGTTCCAAAGAACCTATCCTCTTTGTGATTCTCCATATAGTCATATATACTTGACTAGGGGGCTTTTCTACATTTGAATAGTTTTAGGCTTCAAGACTTCAAGGACCTCATTTTTTGTCATCACTTTATTGATGACCGGTTACTTTTTCACATTTGCTTCAACAAATCAAGAGAAATACCAAATTGTGCTATTTCTTTCTAATGTGAATAAATACCAATTGATTCTAATGATGTTTCTTGCGGTAAGTCACTCTTTTCTAATTGACTCATGATCATAATGTTAAATGTTTTATGCCATTTCCTTTTTTATATTGCACTAAAATAAAACTATCTTGAAACACAGTCCTTGGTTTTAAAATTAGGACAAATCCTAGGTTTGGTCTTTATATGTCGTATTATTTTTTCTTACTGATATCTTAGTTATTCTTACTTCAAATGTTCCTAGGATTCTTGGAGATCGAAAAGTCAGATGTCTTGTGGAATGATCAACCTAATGAGTCAAGACCTCATAAGAGGTCATGTGGTCAACTCAACTTGAGGATTTATGCTTCTTCAATGTGCAAAAAGAAAAAGTTATGGAATGTAATTTTGGATAATTGTCTGCCGATCATGGATTTAGTTGAATGGACACACAACCATCATGAGAATTTGCATGATATGTTTTCTGCATATAAGATTGATGCTGCTTGGGGATACTTTTTGGGGGTAAGTTCTTTCTATTATTACTTCTCTTGTTGCTAGTAAAATTTGTGGCAATCTTTAATCATCAGCCCATAATAGACTCTTTCATAAGCAGAACTTGAGGTATGCTGTTCTTAATGTAAGCAAGACCATTCTTCTAAAACATTTGATTTTTGTTGCAGACTGGCCTGTCTACAATGAGAGAGTTTGTTGGGTTAAGTCCAAAAGAGATGACAATGCAAAAAACGCTTACGCTCCTTGTTTGAATATTATATGTATTTCTATTTTGTTATTATATTCATTCTTGGATCATAATTTTACTTGTTTGACATATGACTCACCCCCCTTGTTTCCTTTTCCCCAAATTAGTAGGTGTTATGTCCCTCTTAGAGGTTTTGGGTGATGGAACTCACAGTTTAGATTGCGTAATTATATTTGTACTTTTTAAACTCTTTAAGCTGAATTTTCTTTTGATGACATTTTGTGAGTTGATTTAGGATCCGATTGTAACAAATCCTAAGTTGTTTAATGTATTTTGAATGTTTATTGAAAAAATTAAGTTATTTGCATTGAGTAGTATAGAAATAAGTTTTGCAGCGTCATAATCTAGAGTTTGGATAATATAAGCCCAAGTTGTGACAAGGATGGAATCAGAACAGTTGGTCTATGACTTAGGCAGCTGTGATCTCTACACCTATTTGATACATAGGCGGTAAGAATGTTGGAGATTGAGAGTGTCAATGTGGGGGGACCCACAAGGGTAGAAGCCAAAGGTGCAATGGTAGGAATCGCTAGAGTCTATAATGTCATCACCCAGATGGCAAACCTGGTCCAATAAGTCATGGCGACTCAGCACCCCACCTAAGTCCTTTGAATACATATGGATCAAGGGTGTCAGAATTTTATAAAGAAGCAGACCCCCTTAAAGTTAGGCTAGCAGTGTTTGAATTTATGAAGATTAGATGAAGTCTTTGAATTTATAGGCTGTCCAAATGAGTAAAAAAGTTAGGCTAGCAGTGTTTAAGCCGGAAGGGGAAGCAAAACATTGGTGAAAAATGCACAGAAGAGAGTAGTGGCCAGTTGTTGAAGGAATCATCTGGATGGACTTCTTGGAAAATTTTAATGAGAAGTGTTCATGCTCCTTGGACAAGGGAATCAAACAGTGGTTGAATAGAAGGTCAAGTTTACTGAACTATCCAAGTGTTGCCCCATACTTGGTAGGTGATGAACGATGACAGACAGAAGTTCTAGCGAGTTCTTAATGATAATTTGGGGACAACTAATTCTCCTTGGGCTAGAAACTTACAGAGAAGTTATTAGATGAGCATCTCTCGTTGAGTAAAAAATCGAGAGGATGAAACTACGGGAGAAATGGAAGATAATGAGAATTGAGAGTACTAAAATCATGATGGAGTCAAGAAAGAGGCAAAAGACTGAGGAGAATACAGGCAAAGCTGGGGGAAAATCGCAACTAGAGGCTCCGACTTGAGAACCCAAGAAATATTATAACTGTGGAAATACAAGCCACTTGAGTAATCTAAACTCTGGATTGGCTGGCAAGGTTATACATTGATGAAATAATAAAGCTGTGTGGGATTCTTGCCTCAATCGTTTCAAATAGAGAATGGAGGGTTGAATCATGGAGGAGTTTACATTAAGAGTTGGGAACTAGTATTAGTTTTAGCACTGTTTTTTATTCCTAGACCAATGAGCAATCAAAACAAACAATCCAAATCCTGGAGAATTTGACTGCTTCTGTTATGGAGTTGGTCGAGAATTGGGATGATTATCTATCTCTAGTTGAGTTCGCTTATAAAAATAATTTCCAATACAACATTGAAATAACACCTTTGAGGCATTGTATGGAAATAAGTGTTGATCGCTTATAAGTTGGGCAGAGGTTAGAGATCATAAGCTTATAGGACCCGAGTTAGTGGTAGAGATTACCAAAAAGGTTCAAGTGAGTAGAGATCAACTTGATAAGAGGAGACGCGACTTGCAATCCGAAGTTGGAGACATTGTGTTTCTTAAAGTTTCTCCTGCAATGGAATGATTAAATATGGCAAGAAGGACAATTTGAGCCCGAGGTTTGCATGGTCATTTGATATATTAGTTTAAGGTTAGGGAGGTGACCTATAGACCGGCCATGCCTGCAGCTTTGTTTGATGTGCATGACCATGTTTCCTTATTGCAGATGTATGCCCATGATGATTCTTATGTGATCGAGTATGAGCCCACTACATATTAGGGATGATCTACCGTATGAGGAGCTAATACAAGTTCTAGATTGTAGAGATTAAGTCTTACGTTCAAAGGTAATCCCATTGGCTAAAATCTTATGGAGGCACCATTCAGTAGAGGAAGCCACCTGGGAGTGAGGGAATTTGATTTGCAAGTATCACCACTTATTTCAAGTTTGAGGTAATAATTTCGAGAACAAAATTTCTTTTTAGGATAGAGTATACTATTCTTCTGAATATAAGTTAAACTTTGATTTTGATACATTTTTGAATATGTTTAGAAGATTTTTATTCTTAACATAGATCATGCCATCAATTGAAATTATACATGATTAACATAGGTAGAATTAATTTGTATAATCTAATAGATTTTCTCATATATGGGCTACTTGGCTTAGGGTTTGGCATAATGTGAGCTACTGAGCTGGATTTTGCCTTTATGCCTTTGAAAGTTTGATGCATTTCTTTTGTACCAATTACCTTCAACATGGATAAGTTTTGGGAGGTCATTCAAGACTTGTGAGCTATCGGCAAACTATGGGAAAGTTTCATGTCTTAGTGGGTATGGTGTTGTCTAGCTATTATAGGGTGAGAGAGTTAATGGAGTCTTGCATTGCCAAGTGTATCCATGTATGGGGATGGAATATGCATGCTTGCTAGGTGTTCTTAGTGCATGTTTCTAATTTTCCAAATGTCCTATGAGGTGGCAAGTGAAGAAGGCTCCCAAGAGTAGTGTAAATAGGCCTTATTTGGAGCCTTAGATTCCACCACAAACCATGTCAACCAAATTGAGTGAAGGAGAGTGAGGGGAAAGCTTAAGTGAGATTTTGAAGAAAGGAGAAGCTGTCTTAGAGAAATTAAGTAGTTTATGATCTTTTTTTTTTCCTTTAATTTTCAATTTTATAAGTTTATAATTAATAAATAAAGAATTTATTATGGCAAGTTTGAAGAAGGATTACTATATTGGAATAAGAAAAATCATGGTTCAGAAATTCATGTAAAAGTTATGGTCTAACTTATAGAATTTATGTCGAAAATAATTAGGTTGCCAAATGGATGTTAAAGTTAAAATAAGTAATTCTTAAAGTTGTTACATGATAAATTAAGATGATGTAAAATATTGTGTTAGGTAAGCAAGTTTTTATATGTTAGATTGCTTAATAAGTTATAGAGCAAGATGATTTATCAGTTTAAATGAGACATATCATGGGAATTTTCATAAAATGTTTTCTAATTAGGTATTGAATGATAAATTTAAACAAGACCTTAAGAAGATTTCGAGTGATTAAGTGATTTTAAAATTTCTTGGGAATTTTGGTTTAGGGAGACCAAATTGCATTCAACGATAATATATTATGATAAATTTATTGGTTTTGAGTATTTAATAAATCAAAGTCAAGTTCCGGAAATAATCTTAGTGAGTAAGTTAATATTTTAAACCTTATGGTGAAATTCATGACCATATTAATTTTTAGTAAGAAATATGTCCAAAATATTCTCACGAGATTTATGTTTAAAAAGTTATAGAGAAAATCATAACATAACTAATGAAAAGAAAAGCCTACTCTATGGTTAGAGTAATGATTAAATTAATTGTGTTGATAAATGGATGGCAACTTAAAAAATAAAAATTACAAATGTTGAACAGTTAAAATAGATATTATAAATTTTTGCAAGTTGACAAGTTATCACTTTGGTAAATTATTAGAATAAATTAGAGGGGGCGCATGGTATGAAGCTCAACCTTGGTCTAAATTAAGATTAAAGAACATTAAGTCCATAAGTAGAGATTATACTTTTTACATATAGAGGAATTGAAAAATCTAAAGTAGTGAAAATATGGTCTTTCTTCTTGAAATTTATTTATGCCTTTGAATAATTTATTGGCCTCCTTCCCTCTTAAATTTTTATCATTATCATGTTATTTTTATGGATAGCTAATAACAATGTATGTGACACTAAAGAATCTTGGAAGATAAACATCGGGGATGCTTAGTGTAGACTACTTTGGATGAAGTTTAATTCATTCTATCAATATTGTTACTATGTTGATATGTTTTACCTATATTCTAGGCATAAGTTATCATATGGAATTGAATGTTTCCTATAAGTTGAATTGAGACATATCCAACTGTGATCAAATATTGACAATGGTATATACTGTTGTGGTCCTTGCCCATAGGGAGGCGGAGGTACATTAACCGATGGTGTTGGAAGATAACTTTAGATTCTTGCTAAATTGAGTCATGTTTAAATCTCTTGTATACTTATATTTTATTATATTAATTCTTGGATTATAATTTTCTTATTAGGTGTTCGGCTCATTATTCTTATTTCCTTTTCCCCAAATTAGTAGGTGTTATGCCCCTCGTAGAGGCTTGGGTGATGAAAGACCTCATAAATTAGATTGCATAATTATATATATACTTGTTAAACTATTAGTTAAAGTTTTCTTTTGATTTTTTTATGGGGTAATTAGAAATTTAGATGTACACCAAACTTTTTAATTTGTGATTTTTATTCTGTACACCAACTAACTTATTGTTCCTCAATTAACATGTCTTCTATTTAAAATGTTACATTATTTGGGCTTCAACCGGTATATTAATTTTGTAAACGTTTGGTAAAAATATCAGGGCCTAAAAGCCTACATTTCATCATATTATTTAAATACCTTTCTCGGCCTTTTGGCTAAGATCAAGTGTAGTAGCCGTTCTTATCAATTTAAAGTTTTCTTTTGTTGACATTTTACAAGTTGATTCATGGTCCTACTCTCAATTCGAAAAATCCAAAGATTAACACCAATCCTATATCAAGAAAGTTCTTATGCAACTAGTCTAGTTCCTGTAAATAGAATCTCCATCGGTTTAAATCTAAATATCCTCAATATAGTTGTAAATCTCCCAAAAAAAAGTCGCGAGTGTATAAAATTGGTGAGATTTCAAGAGAAATAAATGATCACAGTAATTATCTATAACTTATATTTTTAGAGAAAATAAAAATATTTACTTAGACGTTGTAGTAAAAGTGTGTCAAATCAAGATTAAATTTTCATTAATTATGAATGTTTCTCTCTTCCTAACAATTTTTGGATTGAGAGGTTGTTTTGGTTAAAAATAAGAATAGAAACTAAAGCTTTTTTATTCACTCTGTATTATCTATTAAATAAAGCTCGTTAAAGCTTTCACAGAAAGAAATGGGCCGGATGTTTCTTCTCTAGCTTTAACTGCCAGCTTACTTCTCTTGTAATATATTTCAATCGTTTTCCCTTGGCCATGCTCTTATTGCTTCTTGAAAGGTCAGTCCTTATGGTTGCTCTTATGTTATAACTTGGCCTGAATTTTATGATTTGAAGTTATCATCAGGTCCAAACAACATATCTATTAGTTTAATAATGAAGTGTTTATAATGAAGTAGTTTTTACCTTGCAATTAAAAAAAAAAACCACACTAAAATGTCTTGACCATGTGGTTTAGTAGACTAGTTATTCGCTTTTTTTCCTTGTGTGTCATTATATGAAGAAGCAGATGGTAGAAGTCTATATTTTATCCTATTATAATTTCTTGGAAGGATGCTTTTTCCATCACAATCTATTTTTTCTTCATGTCCTTTAGGGTCATCATTAGGGGCATGAAATAGAGAACCCTGTTGATGTCTATACCTCGCTGTAAAGCACACAATGGTTGTTAGCTCATATTAGACAAATGTGGTGCTCTTGAGCATCCTTTTGAGTTACCTGCCACGAAAGGATTTAAAAATTTGGGAATATCAAAGTCACACTTAGAAAGTAAAATTTTGCTTGATGATATGCAAAAGATATCTTAGACAGTGAAGTGCCATATTAAACAAGTAAGAATTCCTTGTTTTTTACATGGATTAGCTTTGTCCTTGATGTTGATGACTTCACCATGCTAGCAGTTTTCAAGTCTGCATTGACAATGAAAAAACAATGTTCCCATATGTCTATTCATGCTTATTAATTCCCTACAATTTGAATCATTGTCATTAAGGGATTTTTTGTTGGGAATTTAAGCATAGCATCCGTGCCACATAGGAACATGAAAAGATTTTTCTACACTATTTAGTGTTAGCTGAGCTACAAGGTACAGATGCTCCTGGCTTCAAAAACATTTTGATGAAATTTGTTTTTACTTGTTTATTGCTTCCCTTCGACCTAAACTGCCAATACTGCTTAAGTAAGAAGCATGTCTAAATTCCTCAATTTTTGTAAAATTTAGAATGTGATATGCTGCGAAGGTGAGCCTTCCATGAGCAACTCCTGTAATGCTTGCTAGAATTGATATTTGTCCTTTGTTGATAGATGTTATGACAAACGTAGACAAACATAAATTCATATGGCACAATTTGAGACAGATAAATAAGAGAAGAGAAGAGAACTTGCAGCCCAGTTCACAGGTTTTAATCCTTGATGCCAATATAAGTAATCAGATTTTAAATCATGTGATATTGTGGGGGCTTTTAATCTCTTTTCTAGAAATCCTTTGTAAACGTATGAGTCTCCTCTTTGCTCAATTGAAGATAGTTGTGTGGAAGGAAATGTCTTATTGTTGCCTGAAGAGAATTTTGAGGACAATGTCAAAGAAGGCAATCATAAGAGGGAGAGATTGATTTATTTTCTTCCTTTGCATTGGAGAATGATTGTGATGGACCTGCAGAGTTGGTTTCACCTACTGGTGGTGTTGTTACTTTTAGTGGCAATGGAGTGGGTAATGGTTTGGAATCACTTATCTGATGCATTTCATTCAAATGGGTGTGAGGAAGGGTTGCCAATCCAAGACAAATATGAAAAAAAATTGAAGCATTTGGAATGTGTCTATATTCCCAACTCACCACTCCCACAATCTAAGGAGGTTTATTCAGGCTTGGGTGGTGTGTTGGATGCTGGGTGTTGAATAGGATGTAAATCAGATGGTGATGGCTCAAGATGGACTCCTTTCTATTTTGAAGGAGTCTCGGGCTCATGAAAAAATTCCCAAGGGAATGTGTCAGAGTTGGTTCTTAATCAAATAAGGGATTTCAGTAGAATTTTCAGCTTCTTTTTCGATGAGCAAGAAAACAAGAGTATGAAACTGTTTTTTGATTATTTTGAGGGTTTGGTGTTTGGATTTGGCTTCATCTCTTTTTGATGAGAAACTATTGTTTGCAGATACTCCTTTCTGTCTTGATGGAATAACTTATCCTCTTACCAACTAAAAAGAAAAGAGACAAGAGAATAGGAATTGGCACACAATTTATGTGGAAACCTGTTAAGATGAACGGAAAAGCTACATGCAAGGGAGGAGATTGAAAATCTGCAGTAATCTTGGAGGAAATACAAGATTGAAGACGCTCTCAAGAGTTGTCCTCTAAGTCCAGAGTATACCCAGGACACCCAAGCTCTCTCATTTTCTATTGCTTAGAAATGCTATATAATAGTAGGACAGGAGAATATGTACATACCATGGTTGGAATTACCTCAACTATGTTATATAGAAAAGGGCTTGTCGGCCCAACCCTCACTATGGCCATTGACCAGAAAACAGGGTGATTTTCCTCCAAATACGTTGGGCATTTTGTTAAGTGGGCCTTAACAAGAATTCAGGGCACTAAACAATACAAATCCATCATGATCTGATAAAGAATCATGATACTCTAATACTTGCATATGCAAGCCTAATATTCTTCAAATTGGCATTGACTATTAATAAATGATAATACATCCTTTGATACTGAGTTGCTCAATTTTTGATGTTATGACTTGAAGGATACAAAAAAGTGGCCTAGTGCATGAGGCTCTTGCATTAAACGTCTAGGAAGGTTAGATACACAACCCAAGCTTGCAGATTGAGAGGCAATTTGTGTGGTCTAAACCTGCAAAACATCATGAATCCTTTAACGCATAGCAATCCCTCTGCCTGCTGGACTTCATAACAATATCAAGGAGAGATCAAGGATGAAACTCAGGCTGTCCATTTCCCAAACTTGAGTTTTTGACTCATTTTGTGGTTTGTAAATTTGTCATACACAAAGTTTAAATGATAACTGTAGAAAATTTTACTGGTCTTCAGAAATTATTTCTCCTGTGTTATCTTGGGGCCAAAATTGACAGCTATCTGGACAACCAAAGTTGAGATAAATCATTCAAAAGTTTTTTGCAGTTGCTCATGAAAATTGGAGATATCTAACCATTTATCTTTCGTTGCAAGTTTCCTTTCCCCCTCCCCGCAACAAACCCCATAAAAAAAAAAGAATTGTGGATGTATCACTTATCTCAATGCCTTTGTAAGAAATTGCTATTTGATATGTTTGAATATTCTGACGCAGGTATGCCATTAATGAGTGTTTAAGTAAAAAGAACAAACTAAAATCGTGGATGACCATGTTTTCTCACCCACAAAGAGATGAGAAAATTTGAATCGGAGTCATGTCATTATGTGAAAAATTAATTTATTGTCCTTGTGTTTAGTAGAATTTAATTGTCTCGTAGTAAATCCTTTCTTTTGCCAAGAGCCAAGAGCTCAACTGGCTTGACTCCTATAAAAGGGACAATTTTGGGTTCTTGTCTTGGTGATTTATCTCCCCTCTCCTTGCATCCCTTTAGTTAGGGAAAACAGTTCTCTACTCAAATACATGGGCCGTTTAATCTATATTGTCCATCTTGTCTGTTCGTTTTCCACGACACTGGCTATGTAAACCAGTTGCTCCACCATTTTTCTCTCTAGCCAGACACAAATGTTTACGTTTTGGTATATATGTGTATATTGCATCCAATACATCAGTGCAATTAGAGAGTAATCAAGAGGAATAACGGAACCTTAAAGTCATGCTATGTGGAGCTGGCAGCATTCTCAATGATTTTTGTTGTACACCATGATACAATTTCTTAATATTTATAATCATCCTTCAGGACAAGTAGAAGATAGCAGGCATAAATTCGTTCTGAATAGAAGGCAAGAATTTCTTGCTTGGTTTATGCATCCATATCATTTGAGGACTTCCATAATATTATACAATGCAGTTCCTTCCCTCTTTAGTTCATGGCGATCAAGGATCGCTATACCGTTATTCTGTTTTTTCCTTCTCTATGCCATCCCTTTTTCAGAATAGCACCATGTGTGATTTTTTAAAGAATTGTCCTTGTAGTGCATTGTTACATTTGTACGCAATTATTATCGGAGCAAATCCATGGAAAATGAAGTTGGCTTTGTTTAGTATTTGAATAGTCTAAGTTTCATAGTCTTTTCTTCTCATTTGAAAAGTACGAGTGATTTGCTCATGTTAAGTATTGAGGGTCGGGCATTTCCTTGGAATTTAGTGAAGATTTGATATGCCTATGGTTCTATGCTGAAAAATGTTCTAGAAAAAGCTGAAATTTGATCGATTGATACTGAAAAGCTTTCTTCTTTTCTTTTGTTAAAATATAAAAAAATTTCAAAAAGCACTGAAAAATGCTAAAAAAAATATATATTTAAACTATTGGAATATATGCAGGTTGTTTGGCTTTATTTAAAATATTTAGAACTTGCCCCACAAATTTCCGATTGAGATCACTCTTGTTACCTTGGAAAGGTATCAAAATCTTGTTTAGAGATGCTTGTATTATGCTTTTCCCTTTAACAGATTTTAAGAAAATTAGTTGCAAAGTAAAGAGTAGTCAAGGTACCATCCATTATTACTTGCTTTTGCACCAATGACTTGGGTTCACTTCTTATCATCTGCCCCTAACCATCTTACCTTCCCAAATTAGGGAAACAAAGAAAATTATCCAATGAGTCTCGCTTTATTCTATTTTATCATAACTAATTGATGGATAATTTTCAGTATCATAATTACAATTCTTTATTCTATCCATTAAAAATTACAAAAAATTATATGATATTTTTTTTCAAGTCCAAGGAATTGAAGCTTGACATTAAAATTTCAATTCTACCTGATGTCAAATAGTAGAATTAGAATTAGGTTTAGAATCTAATTCCAATTTTGAATTTCAATGCCCAATTCTGTCGTCCAAATAGGCTTAAGAGAACTTTTGATAGAAATTTACTATTCTTTAGTATCCATTTTTTAAGAAAAGCTACTAATTTCACTGAATTTCTTTTGGAAAGTGTATCAACACCAATCTTATTTCTACATGTTACACTCCCCCCCCTCAAAAAAAGAAAGAAAAAATACCCCAAAAAATCACCCCAATGGATTTTTTCTATTCTATTGGTATTTTTTAATCTTTTTTTGTTGATTATTAGTGGTTATTTAAGCGGTGTAATTAAAAATCAATTCTTTGTATTGTATTATAGTAAGAACTGATAATAAGTTTTATTTGCTGCCATAAACTATTCGATGTGATGAATTAAATTAATGCTCATTATCATGTTTGGTTAGTTATAATTGCATGTAATTGTCGTTCTAAGGTTTCTCTATGGGTGGCCGAACTCTTTCTGAAAATTATTGACACCTTCTATAGTATGTTTATAGGTGAGGCATCATCTTGAAAATTTAGATACCTGTTGCTTTACGTTGGAAAGAATTGAAGGAACAATTGAGGACTTATCTTATCACAAGTGTGTTCTTAGAGCTTTGGAGACAATTGCTCCTTGAAAAGTAAAAGCTATCTGTCCAAATGGTTGGAATTGGTTTGTTGAAAATGACTTGTGTTGCTAAATGCTGTTCTTCGCAAGATAGCTCCCCGAAATATAATAGTTATAATTTTCATGAGATACAATAGTAATAATACCTTATACATCATTGTGGATGTATTCAAAATATCCCTATGGAAAAAATTAATATAACATGTTTACAAGAACTATGTCATAATTAATTATGGATAAATTACTATTGTCAGTTGACACCAGTAACTCTTTACCTACCAAGAAAGTAGTGTGTTGCATTTACATTGAGCCTTGGAGATGGTCCTGCTAGTTTATGTACATATGAACTCCCTCACCTATGAACTAGTACTTTAACTTGCATTTGATGTTATCAGTTTCACTTTTCTAGTTGAATGCTTTATTCTTAACTACTCTCCCTTGAGCCTTTAGTCATACCTAAACAAATGTGCTGAAGCTTCTTTTCTGTGAAGATTCCAAATGTCGATTTTCAGAATAATCATTGGACAACATTTGTTGAGAAGCTAACTCGAAGAAATTGTCATGTGCAATGTTATCAATATCAGCTATATGTCTAAGTAGAAATCCTTTTAACAGGAAAAAGGATAGCCATATTTATTTTAATTTGATATCAAATATAGTCATTAAAATTTAGGTAGTTTTAATTCTATGCTTCTTATTCGCTGCTTCCACTTCATTTTTGTTAGAAAAATCACAGAAGGCATGAAAGATTTTTAGTGGAAGCGGCAAAGAAAAGCTAGAAAAGTATGTTTCTATCATTGATGTAGTTGTATATATTTTTGGCAATGTAAACAACTGTTTTTTAATTAATAATTAATTAGTTGTTTGAATAATTACAGAAGTGGCGTAACATATGTCGAATTTCTGGATCATTGGCCTTTTTGCATATACAAATTTGTTGATGTTTGTGATCTTTCTGAATAATGCCCCAGACATTGCTTCAATGCTTTGATGCTGCAAATAGAATTGGTCTTTTTTTTTTTTTAATCATTGGGAGCTCTTTTTCTCCTGCAGGGAACACACACAAACACACATATATTATTTTTTGGCTGTTTTCCATTCTTGTCTTTAGATTTGTGTTCTAGACTTGTGGAATGGCTAACTAGGTTGTGATGTGCATACAATGCAATGGAAGTTTTGGTGGTGGTGATGGTAACCGAGCGGCAATGGTGACTATGTACATGGGAGAAAAAAGTGGTGGCTAGTAGCATTGGTGATGGATAGTTGGGTGATGGCATTAATGTGTTGCCATGCTTAGAGGTGGTGGCACTGGTGGAAGATTGTGGTGGTAGTGGGTCGTAATGGTGAATTGTGGTGGTTGAAGTGATTGTGGTGGTGGTATAAATTTGTTTGGGGGGGATGTAAATTTTGATCTCTTTATGGAATTGAGAGCATCCAATGCCCCAAATGCTAAAATATGAATTCATAATTCTAATTTTTGATTCCTAAATAGCTAAACTCTGATGTCAACAAAATTTTCACAAACATAGATATAAAGATGATATGTGTATATATTTATTGTTCTAATCACTAATAATTAACTTTGGGAATTAACATCATTTTATTTTGTCAACTCGATCAATATAGAGGGGTGAATGTTCTCAACGAACATCATGATTATTTGGCTTTGCATTCAATTTTCTCTAATTCTTTTTGCAAATTTTGTCATATTTTTTGCATATTATTCATATTCTTTACGATTCTATTTATCAAATAGGTTATTATTGTTTGATGATCAAATCAAATCCTTGAGATTATTTGTTCATTATAATATAGAATAGTTTGAATTGAAGTATAGTTGTAAATCATTTGAATTTAGGAAAATTATATATATGCATGCACTTAATGTATTACAAAGTGTTGTAGAAATGTAATCGTTGCTTACGAAATATATACTGGACCGGTAGAGGAAGGATGTTAGACATAGTGTAGCTATCCTAGTGTAGATGAGAACATTGAATTAAAGAGATATATGAAACTTACTAATACTTTTTCAAAAATTTCTCATATTACTTCTATAAGTTATGAATTACTTACCATGATAATTAGTATTAGATATATTGAAAAGCGAGCCAGAAAATGTTAATGATAGGCTATTACTAAAATGAAGTGGATTGAGTAATCACCGTGCAGGTTATTGTCCATCTAATAAAATTCTAAGCATAGTATTTGCTAAAAGAAAAGTGCGGCCACCTTCCAAACGAAGGATATTGATGGCTGATGAGGTTGTCTGACGATTAAAAATGAGCAAGAAACAACAATTTATGAAAGCTAAAAAAAAATGTACTAGATAATAATTTATCTATTTCTGGCATTATATTTTCAAATTTATCAAGCATAACTTGTTATAGATGTGTCGTTTGCCGTGGAGCATTCAATTGACATTGTTGGAGCCAACAAATTATGGACATAATGCACGTACTATGTTTTATTTGATTGACATTTTTCCACAAATTCTCACAATACTAATGTTTACATCTTCACAGGTTGGTTTACAACCAAGTCAAACGCAAACAAATGCCCCTGCTTTGGCTGCATGGGATCTGAGTAACGCTGAACAAAAGAATATCATTTGCTGAACAAATGAGACAGCTTGAATTTAGATAATCATGAAGAATGCCATCAACAAAACGTATTTGGCTGAGTTACTGAACACATATTGGTTGAGTAAATAATTACTGAACACATATTGTAGTTGAATATACTTGCTAAGTTGTAGTATATGTATTCGAGCAAATAGCTTAGAAATGTTCTGTTGGTATCAATGAATTGAACTTTTTCACATTTGAGCACATGGGATTATATTGATTGAATTTTGAGTGTACTGCATCTATTTAATTGAACACATTGTATTATCCAACTTTTTTAACAAAGAAGCAAATTTTCATTTATAGAGTTAGAAAGAGTTACTGATTGACAACCATATTTTTTCATGCTAGATTTGATGTTTGATCTGTTTGTCATTAGTTTGTTGGATTTTTTGATTTTAGAACTTGTTTTGGTTATAAATATTCACACGGAAGAATTTATCTTAAACTTGGATTGGAAAATCTTGTCTTTTTTCCGCATTAGTTTACTTTTATGTGCATGAAAATTTACCTGTAAAATAAGGGACCTCTTTAACATAAAGGAGTACAAATATTGATTGCTATTGGGAATTAGTATAAAATAATTTGTCATATTCTTTTTTTGTTTATACTTTAAAATAGATCGTCAAACATATTAAATGTATTACCATCTTGGCTTTTTTCTTATGTCAAATTCTTGCAAATCCATGCATTTGTATTGATCTCTCTAACTTAAAAGGCGTACAATACCCCTAAATATCAGAAAAATAATCTAAGATCTTTTCTCTTATTCAGTTATCTTTTTACTTTGAAAAATGATCGTCAAATTTATTGAATGTATTACCAATTTGATCATATATTGTTGTCAAATTCTTGCAAGCCTGTGCATTTAATATTTCAAAGAAAATAGCGTCCCATAGTTGTGATTGGCTTCAACTGTTGCATAATCCCCACAACAGTTCCCATGGCAATCGTAACCCTGACAATGATTGGAGTTTAATTGTATGCTTCATTCCTCTGGATTGCTGAAACCAAGGGGAGTAATGGGATCTAATATTTGCCATCCCCTCGAGCTTCTTGATCTACCTAGGTATGTTTCGGTCTATCATTGGAATTGCTTGGCTCATTCACTCATTTAACAGTATCAGGGTGGGACAACTGACAAAGGATGTTTGTCTTCTCAAACTTCTAGGGACTATATACCTCTAGTGGTTTGGCCTGCTTTCGGATGGCTTGTTGTGAAGTTTCAGTTTT
>JAOVVI020000924.1:0-27066 GCA_028571085.2 Nepenthes alata | reverse complement strand
AATTATTATTTAGGTTTTAATATTATTTATTATATTAATTATTTAAACGTTTTATTAAATTTATTATTTATTATTTAGTATAATTATATTTATTATCATTAATACGTTTTTAATAATATTATTAATATAATTAATAATCCATTATTAATATTTATTTATTTAATAATTGATAAAATTAATGACCTATTTATTAATATTACTTAAAATGACCTAGAGGAAATATTTCCTCTAGCCACCTTTTCTAGTGGCCGGTGCAGGGATGGTTGCGGGCAGAGCCCCTACTGTGGTTACTCTTGTCGTGAGCAAAATATCTGGAGCAGACGGTTGTTGGTCTACATCTGCTCCAACAATTGTTGAAAGAAAAGTGCAGGCACCCCGCCTGTCGTCCCGTTAACCAAGATACTAGCAGCATGGTCCTGGTAGGGAGAAGTGGCGTCTCTAGCGGGCTCGCTAGTTTGGGCTCTCGTGTTCACCATTGTGGATGATTCTGGCGGTGAAAAGAGAGCGTTCTGAGGGAGTGTGGTTAGCTTTTCGTAAGCGCTTCCCACAGACGGTGTCAATGATGCGTCCTTGGATTAGAACTTCGAACAGATTCGGGTTGATCCACCTAGCTGGTTCCAGCTCCGTTCACTAAGTTAGGATCCTGCACACCAGTAAACAAACAGGAGGTCAGTGTGTGAACAGAAAGTTATCCCACCGAAAATATTCTGACGCTCAAGTCAGTAAGAAAGCTTTCAAAATCTAGAAAGAAACTAAGAAATGGAATTGAGAGAGCAAGAAAGAATGTATGGGAAAGGAGTGTGGATGTCCAGATGAAAGAGAGGCTTGGCCGTCTCTTGAATCTGGATCGGTGGAAAGGCAGTAAACGGCTATAGGAAGCACGTTTGTGTGCCTTTGGATCTCTTAGTATTAGTAGAGAACACTGGAGTCTTAGAGAGTGTATGGTGTCTCAAAGGGAGTATTCGAGAGAGTATGCGTATGCCTGAGTGATTGGATGAGAGCGTGAATGAGCCAATCAGAAAGCATGAATGAGAGCTTGCCCTAGAATGAAAACCCTATGGCTTATTTGAATGGTGGCGGGGTGATCTTCTCTAGTTGGAAGGCGTGATCCCCATGCCATTTTGGGCAGCCTTCCTTTTGGAGGAAGGCTCAAGTTGCCCAACTTACTGAGATTGTTTCCTTTCACGGCGAGTAGCAGCTTCCCAAACTGATCACTTTCCTTTCATACTCTTTATCGGTGGAAAGCTACAGTTGGTAGAAAATTGAAAAAATCTGGCGCCTTTCTTATGGGAAGGGCGCTGATTTTGTCAATATCCTTTTTAGGCGTTGGCTGAGTTTATGGAAGGCGTAAGTCAGAAAAAGAGTCATTGCTAACCGCCTGCTGGATCGCAGACCCAGGTGGACCAGGCCCGTAAAAGCCTTTTAATTTTTGGGTTTGCTACTACAGTGATTCCGGTCAACGTTTAGGTTGACCATCCTGAAAGCGAGTTGGCTGTCCGCACGCGCCTTAGACGGTCAACGCTAGCGTTGACCGTCTGACACACGTTTGAGCCTTTCAGGATTTGGGCATTCATCTCTTATTCGGCCAATGCTGGAGTTGGCCGTCCAATAGATCATTTGGGCCTTCTTTGACTATTGGGTCGGCCCATTTACAATATACCCATCAAATATAATATAAGAACGCATATTACAGATAATAAATAATTTTTGTTAAAAAAATTTAATTGAAGCTTGTTTATGAGAAATCATCAAAAAGGATTTCTAAATAAATTTTTTGGGTCAGTAATTAAATAAATACAAATGTTATAAATAAATTGTCGTACAATGCGCTGTCATATAATACTGTATGGTAGTCGTCAGATCTAAATCTAATGGTATCCATTAACTATTTTATTAAAAAAAATTTTAAAACTTTTTAATAACAAATAAAAGATTCTGTTGGATGTAAATTTAATGATTATCATGCGATATCGTACATACATCATACGGTAACACGGCAAACTTTTTTAGGAATTTTGATTCATAAAAATATACACTCAACTTTTATTATCCCTTCAAGACAACCTTGAACTATTTACTAGTAGTGGTAGTCCTACCAAATTTAAGGATGCCTCATTTTTCGTGGCAATTAATACCCCTTTTAATCTCTATTGTAATTTTTTATATTAATAATTATAATTTAATAATTTAAATAATTAGAAAAGGCAATCAAATTAATTATTTTAACTAATAAAATTTTAATTATTTATTTTTAAATTAATGGATAAAAATTAAAAAAGTAGGAGAAATGAAAATAAATAGTTGGTTTTTGAAAATATTATGAGACTTACATGTTGTCAAATTATCATATTATTGTATAATTTTCACTTAATAAAATTAAAATTAATGACATTAACATGTTATTTTACTAAAATATAAAAATAAATATTAACAATATATCCAACTTTATATTTAATGTACTTAAAAATACTAAAATTAATTTCTTTGAATTCTCATTTATTTCTCTTCTTTAATAAAAATTACAAAATCATATGCACAAATTTTGTTATTTCAATATTTTTTTTACAAGGCTCTATAAAATAAGAATTTAAAAACAACAATTAATGAAACTCTTTCCAATAAAATCTGAAAATTTATCTAAAAATCTAAACATTAATATCTATACCATGTGATGAGTAATTATATCAATTATAATATAAAAAAATAATATATTTTTTAATTATATAAATACACTTCTTTAAATCAAATACCCAATTCTTTAAAAAATAAATTCTTAAATAAAATATAACTAAACAATAGAAAATTATAATATTTAATTATTTTAATAAATTATTAAATATATACTACAGGGCAATCCTATTGATCCTCAAACAAATTACCACCAAACAAATTACGAAATAAATTGCAAATTGCTTCTTCTCCATGAAAACCCAACTGCCTATCATCTCAAACAACCTATTCTTCCTGAAATTTCATCAACAAACCTTATATATATAGCCATAGTTGAATAAACTCTGTGCATCAACCTTTGACAAGCTCTATAATCAGATCAATGGAGATGGGAAGGCAGCTTCAACAATTGCAGCTGATCACATTTTCAATGTGAGAAAGCATCCGGCAGCAAGCTTCTTCTAGGACCACTACTATGGGGCAAAGGCAAAGCCTTTGTGTGGAAACCTTCAGGCGAGGCGGTGCCCATGTCAGTGGCTGCATTGCGGGCTTTCATCTTCAGTTGTTCAAGTTGTTGCCGCGCTTCTTTAAGCTCGTCTTCCGCACTTGCCCCATGGCCTTCCCATGCATCAATAGCTCGCTGTTGGAACTCGATCGCGACCGCATAACTGCAAATATATATCCAACAGATGAGGCTTAGAGCATCCGCAATCAGCCTGTACATTCGAATTTACAAATACCCAAAATGAAGAGTAATCTCTGCACTATATTCTCTCTTTAATGCCTTTCTTCTATTTTCATTATTCCAACGGTAGTTTTTTTTTTCCCCCAACGGTCATGTTTTTCTTTGCCTATAAATAGTCATTCAGTATCTATGATCTCCATCCACAAAATGGCGAGTGGGAGAGGAGAGGGGTTGGAGATATTGAATTTTTCTTTTTCCAATGGTCATAATCATGCGACCAATAACCTCGATCGAGCCACTGGGAGAAAAATGAAAAATCAGGAGTAGGTCAGCGTTCTTATACAGCAGTAGCATTTTAAGAGCATTCTATATAAATTTTGGATACGACATTACTTTAAATATACCAATGTGCATGCTCTTATGAGACACAACCACCACAGTTTGCCGCACATAACGGAAATTTTGTGCACTGGGCTGTCCTTTATTATGCGTAAAAGTTTTAATCAATATGATTATGACCAAACCAATAACGATATTTTAATCCATGCTTACAGCCTTAATTACTTAGGAAACAACCAGAGCAAGGTAAAAGCAAAAAAAGTGATGAATTTGAAGTGTTGATGTTCACAATGGTAACTTGTGTTGGTGAACAAAGGGCAAAAGCCTTACATTGTTAGAATCATCCCACATGACATCCACATATAAGTAATTTATTAAATTAATTAAAGATTATGATTTTGCACTGTTTTGTTGTACTTTATTAGAAAACACATAACCCAATATTTGATAGAAAGTATATCATTTATGTAATCAAAGAATGTTCTTCTTCCTACTTTATATATGATAAGAGTAGCCATCATATTTGTGTAAATAAAACGATATTGCTTTTTCTTAATAATGTTGGGATAGCTTTTCAAATTCAACTTAAAGGGAAGTTTCTTAACTATGCATACGATTTTTTCCTTCTTTAAAAATAGGCATCTAGCAAAACTGTAGTGCTCACTTCTCCACGCACAAAATTCTGTGAACTCTCAGGAAAGAAGAGAGACAAGGGCAAAGGGACAGAAATTGATTTCTCATTCTTCAGGACAAGAATTTTAAGCATGTATTTAGGTATATTAAAATACTCTATTTCGCATTATTGGTTAGAAAATAAAGTGATAGCTCTGACAATTCATAAATGGTTGAAATCTCATAAAGTCTTATGTTACCTCCCCATGGAACTATATGCTTTTGAGAGGTTTTGGCACGCGTCAATCGAGTCGGTATGGTGAGGGCCAAGTGCAACATCCATGATATCTTTAGCAACAGCAAACATTTGTGCAGCCGATTGAGGTCTTTCTAGCTCCAAATATGCTGCCCCTAAGTTATTATAAATATACCCGACTCCAAAATGCTTGGGACCAAAGCTCTCTTTCAGTGTTTCAGCCGCACTCTCCAAGTAAGGAATAGCCTGTGAGACCTTTCCCGTCAACAAGAGCAGCCATCCGATTCTCGCAGAAACACTCCCCTCCGAATGCTGCTCTTGAGGCAACTTCTCGAGCAAAGCAAGTGCTCTCTTCAACAGAGATATCGCTGTCTCAAGCTCATTCATCGCCTCATATTGCATCGATATTTCCATGTATGCTTCTGCAACTTCTAACGGCTTCAATGTCTCCTTCTTGTCAAGTATCCCGGAAGCAATCTCTAGACACCTCTTCGAGTCAGAAAACTTCTCCTGATTACCCAGTGCTTTTGCCATTGAGATGAGAACCAGAGCTCGATTCTCACTATCTTTTTCCGTCTGCTGAACCACACCTTTCAGCGTGTCGATGGATGCCTCATACCTCCCCAAAGCAATCTGCATATTAGCAGCATCAATTTCAGCACGAAGCAAATCCGAGTTAAGACCCCAGTTCTTCAAAACCTTTTGAGACAACTGATTCTGCTCCAATGCTTTCTCGTGCTCATCCATCCCAGTATAGATAATTCCAAGTAGCCGTCGATCGTGCGCAACCTCCACCGAGTTATTCCCCAGCCGTGCCTTATGTATATCCAGTGCCCTCAAACAATACGGCAATGCATCCCTGAAATTCAAAACCGCGACATAGGCTTCTGCCAAATCCCTATTCGAATTGCCTATTTCTCTACTGTCGTTCTCCAACATCAACTCCTTAATCTCCAAACACTTCTTTAAATTCTCTAAAGCCTCCTCTCTCCTTCCCATGGCCGTCTTAGTATTCGCCAATTCGAGATGAACAGCATGAAGAACCGGTCTAATATCATCAACACTGCAACTACCCTCTTCCAATAACCTATCAAGCATCTTTTTAGCTTTATTAAGGTACCCTAAACCATCATTAAACCTTCTCAAGCCATAATTAACAGAACCCAACAATTGTAGAGTCATAGCAACAGGTAAAGAAACGTTATCATCAGTATCCAATACGTTCAAAGCCCTATTAGCAAAAGAAAGGATCTTTTCAGGGTCTTCACCTTCTTGGTCAAGCTTGAGACCTATCTTCAAGCAGGCTAACCCTAGTTCTCTCTCATCGAAATGAGCCTCCATTTCTTCAAAGGCCTTGATCATTTCTTCAGGAGTCTTCGCCGACTCAAAAGCAGCCTCAAGCTGGGACCTCTTCTTGAGCTTCCTCTGCCTAGAGGATATATGGTGAGGAGGGATGTTAAAATCCACTTGAGTGTTGAAATAATGACATGGGTTCGCCGGAAATTGATGGGTTTTTCCGGCGGAGAGCAGTAAAGCGGTAGTTTTGTAACAAGATTTGAATTTGGTACGTGCGATTGATTGATGTTGTTGGTCAGCCGAAAAGGGCGAATTAGAGATGCAAGTACAGAGGCTTTGAGAAAGAACTTTTGAGGAGGCTCTGATGGGGGGGAGAGAGAATACTTTGGTCGACGCTCTTCTCATGGTGAGACAGCCAACGAGAGAGAGAAAGCTAAAACCTCACAAAAACCCTCAGAAATGATACAGTCGTCTCCTTGCAATTCACGTAGCCCTTCTGCTCCCAAAGAAGAGAAACAAAATAGCCTACTAAATAAACATTATTTTAGCAAAATAATTTAATATTTTTGAAAAATGAAACTGTTTTTTTTAAGGATGCATTGATTGATAATGTTGAATTTTAGCTAAATAATTCAGTTTATCGACAGTGTTGAATTTGTCTTATTATTTAATATTCTAATTTTCTTACCAAAAAATAATATTCTGATTTTCCAACCCATTGTTTCATTATAGTATACTCCATGATTTCAGTCCCTCATTTTAAATTAAATTTCAGGTTGAATGTAAATTAGTTTACAAGAAAATATTTAAAAATTCAGAATATTTTTAACTTCTTTATGATATTCTAAATTTTTATTTTTTTCTATTCTTAGTTTTTATTTTAATACTAATTTTATCTGATATAAAATTTAGGTCTATTCAAATATATGCCAAGCTATATTATAGTAAACACAATGTGTGAAGAACTATATATAAGTGTGAAATTTAAAAATAATTGTTAATTTTAAATATTTTTATATCAAATCTTGGTAAGTTTTTTCGTACATGGATCAAAATTTTGCTTACAAAAGAGAATTGCTGAGCTCAACTGAAATATAGCTATCCTTGAAAATCGTAAGCAATGTTAATTGACATTTATACAAGCAGTTTATCTGCGCATTAAAGTGACCAAGAAGCTTTACATTTTCCAACTGTCACCTCCATCGTTGTACAATGGCTGAATCTAAACCCCGGTCTCCTATCATGAGTTATGTACATCAAAGAATTTAAACGGTTTCCTGCAACAGACAGCAAGATCAACCCCACCAGCATAAGAAAACCAGAAGATTTCCCAAACAATTGAAGAAAATAAAACATTTTTTTGATATTTTAATCGTAGAAAGAGAGCTCAAAAGGCTCAGTTTTCCAATGGAGGTGGCGAATCAGGAGGTCTATAAATATCATCAAAATGAAGCTTCAATTCACTTCCTGCACCGAAATCATCTGGGCAGGCTGTCCGTGATAGCACGTGGTAGTTTCTCCAATCCAACAGCTGCTCTGGTTCATCTGCGCTCTGATCTGAAGGATTATCGCGGTAATAATTATCCGCACTTAGGCGGTTGAAATCAGGAGGCTCCAGAAAACTCACATTGGGATCCACGCCATGTGGGCCCCGGCGGGCCCACCAACGGCTCATCGTGGGGAGCTCATTGTTGCTGGGGCCATGAGGCCGAAGCACACTTTGCTCTTGGAAGAAGTGCACTGATGAAGTAGAAGCCTCAAGATAACTCTGCATCCGATCTGCAAAGAGATTTCCCTGATACCCTTCATGCCTGTCCTCGAAGTTGAAGGACGGTGCCCGAGAATCCCGATGCCCTTCGTTGGGGATATCAAGGGTGACTGTTGGAATGTTGGCCGAGTTTCCAGAGGGGTGGTGATGTTTCGAGGTATAATACCAGTCGAGAAGGTAAGGATGAGTCATCGGATCCGTCTCAATAAACCACAGGGAGCCCCAATGATGCCCTGGACCACGGTGGTTTGGGGGCATTTCTCTCGTGAAATAGCTGTTTCGGATGTCTTGATTTCTCAAATCAGGGTTGCAAGGCCACATTTCGGTTTGCCCATAGCCATGTCGAGTAAAGGGTTCAGGAAAGTGCTGGTCCCTGAAAGTTCTTAATTTTGAAAGAAATTGCATTCCATGAGCAGTTGGTTCCCAAGAAGGATAGCTGCACTGAAAGCTGCAGGCAAGATGGGGGGAAATTATGAGCAGCATAATAATTGACATTGGGCATTTTAACCCACCTTTAAGAAAAGAAGCCAATAACAACAAGCCTCGAGTCCTGTTAGATGGGTTTGGCTATGTGAATTTGCTGTTGTCATTTGGAAAGGCAACCTAGGACATGAACTTCCTACCACACACAAGGTCCGGAAAAGGGTTGGATTGGAC
Source organism: Nepenthes alata (assembly GCA_028571085.2). Classification (NCBI taxonomy): domain Eukaryota; kingdom Viridiplantae; phylum Streptophyta; class Magnoliopsida; order Caryophyllales; family Nepenthaceae; genus Nepenthes; species Nepenthes alata. The sequence continues at coordinate 18,783 of JAOVVI020000924.1, read as the reverse complement.
CACTTATTGGTCTATTATACGTTTTACCTTGTATTATACAAGAGGTCATTCTTTACGATTGGAACACGAAACAACCAGATTATACAATGATAACTTCATCATTATCAACAGCAGCAGAGAAGGGAAACATGCCTCAAAAATGATTTCTCCATTTTTCCTTGAGAGCTCCTCCGGTTGCGAGGTGAATGGAAAGGAGAAGCATAATTGCTGTTGCCATGGCTTTGGAAATCAAAGACACTCAAACTGCAAGAGAAGAGCTTACAGTAAGCAAAAAAACAGATTACTTCAATCTTCGACCAGGACAGAAAGGAAAAAAAAAAAAGAAATTATTAGCTTGACATAAAACAGAATTCTAAAGATTCCATCAAACAATTTCCAACAATATTTCAATCTCTAATCATATTACGGTATTTCATTTCAACTTCCATTCTCAATTTTATTTACTAAATGAATTGAAAATTTGATACTGAATCCAAGTTTTTTCTGAGGTCAAATCCACTTTTCTTCTTTCTTCTTTTTAAGTAGTAGACATTGCAAAGGAAAGAAAATTGCAAAAAAAAAAAAAAAACCTGCAAACATGGCCAACACCTTCAACATTGACTGTGAAATCTGCAATGAACTGAAGAATGTCATCCACCCTCTGCAAGAAAGAAACAAGACAACTAAATCAGTTAATAATCAGACTGTACACAAGAGAAATAAATGGAAGAATCTCCATGCAGACATCGATGATTGAAGCTTCAACCTTTGGGACGACAAATAAGAGCAAGTAAGGAGTCATGAAAATAGAAGCCATCTCTTCAAACCACATCATCGCCGTATACTGCAAACCAAAAAAAAAAAAAAGTTACAACATTCCATTCTATATGTTTGCATATGTCCATATATATATATATTGATTGGTCTGGAATTCTGTAAGTTAGAGTGCAATGTTTGTGACCTAAAGACAACATGCTCAAGTAAAGTCTTTATACTACCAAGGTAAGGTGCAAACACCTTGATTCGGTTTTGCTATTAGTCATGGTAAAAGCACCATTTCCCACGTACCTAATACTAAAAGAATAGGTATCGGTATCGGTCACGATAGTATTTGGTATTAAAAGTATAGGGTGATACGTATAGGCATAGAATATATCAAATGCAAAAATTTCTTTTTGCGAAACAAACAGAATGAACTGGGATAGGGGAATATCAGCCGATATCATGTGTATCTGCCAATTGGCTTATTGTAATTTTATTGCAATATTAGAAGTATTGGTATCAAGGGCAAGATATCAATATATATTAGTCGATATTTCTTTCCATAAAGGGAGCAAATGTGAGGGTTGCTTCTCATAGTACTCAGGCTTCCGAATGCAGCAAATTTACCTGAAACAGAGTTTCAAACTCCAACCTGACCATCTCGGTATTTTCTTTTCCACGCCACGCTTTTGGCAAATAATGCGTGTGTTGGACTACCAGAGTCATTTCCCTTTCTGGATCCCTAACCAGAAGCTCATCTGCTATGGCTGCCCGGCTGATAGCCGTTATAGTTCCGAAAACAGCAGCATACCAAATCAAATTACGGCCGAATATCTGCAAGATTTAATTTTGAATGTTACGAGATAGCTGACTCCTATGCTAGCTTAGAAACAGGCATTAGGAGAAAAACCTTGACGGTTGATTAACAACTTACATGACCCTCCAGAAGAGATTCATCAAGGAAAGCAATGATTATCAAGACAGCGGCAAAGCCACCAGAGATAAAGGAGATGAATTTGGCAACAATGGAGATAATTGGAGTCGGAAACTGCTTCAGATAATCTGAAGCGTGAACTGCGCTGCTGTTAATGCGATGCCTAAACAAGTGCTCAACCTGAAAAGCCAAAAAGAAAAGTAGGAAATTAGTTGATAGTGTGAATTGTTCTGTCATGTTGGTATTTTACTTTTGCTGGTTATTTGAAAAGGTCTTTTGATGAGGACATCCATTTAATAATTTTGAGTTGGACTACTTTGCAAGGTTTTTCCTATGTAATTATTAGGATTTTCTTATTATTAGGGTTTCTTGATTTCCTTATTAGGATTTCTTTATGTCTCCTATTCAAAAAACTATGCAGCAATTATTGAATCATTAATGAATGATATTATTCTCATGGTTGTTGCCATGGATGAAAATATCGATATCAGTATCAGTTGTAATTATATTAGTATTTGACATATTAGACAGTATATATCAATATTTGGTATATCGAATGAAAAAAATTGAAAATTATAAGCTAATGGAGCCATATTGGTTGTATTAGCCAATATATCTATTAGACATTGGCCGATTTATATCGGCTAAATATCAGTCGATTTATAGCGATATATCACCGATACAACATATCACTACATTGTGATGGAATCAAGAAATATTGATATTAAGGGCTCCAACACTAATATATGTCGGCTAATATTATAAATATTGGCTGATAATTCATCAATGGATATTGCCTAGAGTTGCTCTCTCTCTCTCAGGTTCTCTCAGGTTCTCTTTTCTTACTCTTCCTCTTTCCTCTTTCCTCTTCTTTGTTCTTGTTCTGTTTTCCCGTCTATTATCTTCCTCTGCATCACCCTTCATTTTAGAATACTGTTGCAACTCACCCAAGTACTTCTGATGCTAGCATTTGTACTCTGGTAGGATCCCGTTTAGTGGAGGCCCAGTTTAAGCAGTGTTCTTAACTTCAGGGGAAGGACAAAGCTCCGCATTAAAGAGGGTTTTGCATCGATGAAAATATAGTTACCAGTTGAAACCATATCAGTAGCAGACATATCAAACAATATATATCAATATATAATGTATTAGAAGAAAAAAAATTATGAGAATCATAAGCTAACAAGTAAATATCAGTAGATATCTTGGGCAAATATTGTGTACATCGGCACATAAAACTATATATCTCTAATATGGCAACATATCACTCTTTTTCCATAGTATTAGAAAATATGTATATTAGGAATTCGACATTGATATATATCGGCTATATTTTCATCCATGCAGATTCTGGTTTGGGAGGGATTTCAAATGGTTAGTGGGTATTTGGATAATGAATTGGACAATATTGGATATGCCGATCCTTTTGACATCCAAAGGAGATGTTGGAGGCCATGTTCAAGGAAATAATGGGGTATAGCAATTTTTTGGATTTGCCTTTTTGTAGGTAAGACTTGCTGGTACAGGATTGTACAACAAGAGAAGGAATGACCAAGACAGTTCCATTTTTTTTGGTTAGTCATTCCCATCAAGCAATCAGATATATAGCAAAATCTGAAACGTAGCTTCTTAGACAAAAAGATGGCGTATAGCAAGTTTTCGGATTTGTTTTTGTTGATAAGGGAGGATGTGAAACTTTTTGAAGGCAAGAAGGATAGAGGATTTAAAACGTCCATCTTAGGAAGCAAGTACCAAAAGGAAGAATGATAAGAGAGGGAACTTAAACATGGTAGAAAAAAAAATACAAAGACAACATAGAGGTAGTATGGTTGGTGAACCGAGTCAACAATGTTGACGCATCATCTAGCTTGTTGGGACAAAAATTACCCGCTTTTGAAGCCTAAAGCACCAAGCAAGAAGACATTTTTTTTTTCAAAAAACACGGATTAAAATATTGATATTAATATTGGTTATGGACATGGCTACGTTGAGCAGTACCTATCAAGCACATCGGATGCAATATCTTTGTTACCGCGGGCACATCAAAACTATAATATCATATCATATTTTATATATCTAATCAGTCATATACTAAAATACTCAAAACATAGTTACAAACTAAAAGTAGCGGTGGCCATAAAAAATCAGCTAACATGTTGTCAACATATTATGATTTTTTTGTGATATTGAAAAATACTGACATCGAGCAGCCAATATTGTCAGGAATGTCCATGACAGTCAGCATATCTCTCTCCCCGATTATCCCTCTCCCTTCCACATCTCTCTCTCTCTCTCTCTCTCTACAGATAGCATCTTCAGTTCATTCTCTAAGCTGGGATCATCCTAAAATGCATAAAATTATGGAATCCAGGCACCACAATTCCATGCAGGCAACTACAGAAAGATTTTTCCCAATTTAAACGGTTATTTTAGGAAACATTATACCAACATACATCACTTTCCTAGTAATGTATGTTTTTCCACTCTGTGAGTAATCTTTTGCTCGTGGCTAATCCGCTGTACCCAAACAAAAAATTCCACAACCACCACATTTTTTGTTAATTCCCCTGTGACCTTACATAGAAAAATCTTAATGGAAAAGGTCCAAGTTGAGCAAATTAGAGTGTGCCAAATTTCATAATGCTAACCTAAAATGGAAAATCCAGACACCCTTGCTCCCAAAATCAAAGATTTTTGGAACACTTGAGCCTTGTGAACTTGAAAAGAAAGCTCAGCCAACTCAAAAGACCTATTGTTCCTTTCTCTCCATAAGAGCCGAAGAATAATATGAAAATTGATGTTATTCTCATTTTATGATCAACCAAAGAAGAGTTGTCAAAGCAAAAGGCTTGCCTGCTTGAAACTCCTATCATCTCAGCTAGCGAACCAGCAAAATAGCAAAAGAAAAGAATCCTACCCCGTTCAGCCAAAATCATCAGATCACCATAGCCATACACTTATTTGCAACTCACCGAGCACAATTTTCTTTCAGTAGCTTCCTCAGGGAAGAGGGCAACCTTAAAAGGAAATATAGATCTCAAAACATGCACATGCCTCTTCAAAAGGGCATTATAAAAATTTCATGAAAAATATTCCATTCTTAGCCGAGCTACATCTAACCATCTTCATCCTAAAGCTGCAACCAAAATAAACATCGGATCCAAAGAGGAACCTCTTCCATCAAATGAGGACAACCACACAAATTGAATATATCACGGAAATGAGTTTTATGACTACATAAAATGCTCATTGTGGAAGCCTCCTATGCAATCACTTGGAGTGATTATCCAAAATGATACTCAACAACTCCATCTTCCAACATCTGAATCCCATCTATCTCTTACCATCTTCCCCACCCCAAAACCTATTTTTCAAGCTTTGCTAAAAGGGTTCTTTTAACTTCATCACATCCCCTTCGTTAGATAGATCATAGATGACAATAAAAATTTCCACCAGATCCACTGAAAGGATCCTATTGTGTATGCTTTAAATTTTTTGGCAAACAAATTAGGACTAGTGAACAGAGCTGCAGAGTATCTAGGGAGGTCCAAAGGGTATCATTAGAGAAAGAAACTCCACCCTCTTTAGAAATCTTGGGCCATTCTTACCTATGAAGAGGTACAGAGACTGAAATCCCAATGAAGCAAAAAGAAAGCTGGAGAATGTACTGTGACCCAAGACTTTGGCCCTAGAATTCTTATTTGATACTGGTTTTGGTCCTTGAATTCTTATTTGATACTGGTTAACAATGAAACATGAAGGTTGAGCCCACTCTTAAATCAACAAAAAATCATGGTTATTGCATAAGAAAGATACCAATTTATAAATAATGGGCCAATAAACTTTAGGTCAAAGCGCCTCAGCTTTAACCAACTCGGTCAAAGTCTCTCATTGCATCCCCTCACTTTTATTATTGGTTCAAAAAACTTTGAGATTTTCACACATCCTCCAAGAGCATTAAGCCATGGGATATTGGAACATTCTTCAACATAGGACATAACATTATCATTTACTATTGAAAATCTTGACACTGGTTCAAACTTTAATGCAATGTACTGCATTTATTCAAAGAAAAAAATATGCATGAATCAACCACCAACAATTCCCACCATCTATAAGGCAGCCTTTCAAATCCTAAATTTATCAGCCCAATTTTAGTCCATAGCAATTATCTGGGAAAAACAACAAAGAAATAAAAGAGTAATACTCCAATTTTCACAGTAGCTTTAAAGAATGGAACATGATGAGGTATTTACCTCGTTGAATTCCCTAAATATCCACTTTGACAAATTTGACCATCTCCGAGATGATGCTGTTGTCGGGTGATTATAAAATTGTTCAGCATGCCTCAAGAAGAGATACACCATCATGAACATGACCAGAAATGGAGAAAGGAGAAGCATTACAAGCCCGACTACAACAAGCCTTTTCTTCAATGTGTTAGGATTTGATATAAAGTCCCTCCTTACGCAAAAGTTTCTGCAAGGATAATGTGCCATTAATCTTATCAAACATACTGGATCATCAACCTTAGGCACCCAAAATTTACCTCAGAGAGAAAACTCACAAAGATGTTTTTAATTCATAAAACATGAATGCAGCAATAAAAATATGTTGGGTAAAGTATGATCTGGTTGTCGCATCTTCACCATTTTTTCAGATAAGTACCTAAACTATAAAATATCTACACTCTGCCAACCATCGGTTTCAATTGCAGCGACATTAAAGAGGTTTTTTTCATGAAAAGAATGTCCACATGATTACATGACTAAAGTGTGGGAAACTAGAATTCAATTCACACACGTCATAAGCAAACACATAAAACCCTCTCCATCTTCATTTTCTTTCCCTCTCTCTCGAATACTCCAACAATGTTTCTCACATCTCTGACTCCTTTGCTACCGCTGGCTCAGTGTTTTCTTCCACTCTCACTCCGTGTCTCTTCATTGAAACTACGGAAGCATAGATTTAGAAGGTGATGTTCACGAAAATCATCAGCAAAGAATCAAGAAAAGCAAGGTAAATCCTTAAATACTAGATCTTTCAACCATAAAACTCTTTCAGAAAAATTTTCACAGATTTAGCTACACACATATTCATCAGATTCTGGGGGAAAAACTGATTTTTTTCACAAAACAAAATAATCAAATCAACCTTTCTTGTACTATTTCGTGTTTGCATTTGTGAGACACCAGCGAAAAAAAAGGTGTAATTACAAAAGCTACGTATTTCACACTGAGTTTGCCCATTTTTAAAAAATTTGGCACAGATTATGGGTTAGGGTTTGGAAAAAAATTGACCACGGATAATCACGTAGTAAGAGTTTTGGGAAAACTGACATTACATAGGGGATCCAGTGTTTGAGCTTACGGGTTTAACCTATTTTCCTTCGTTTCTACTGTTGCATATGGATGTCATGGAGAAATTCTTGGTGCACAACAAAGTCTGGGCTTTGACCTTGATCATTGTATGATTAATAATCTCATCAATGACATAGAGGAGTATGCCAAACAGCAAGGTTTGCAAGGTTTGCCTCTCCTAAAAATTCCAGCATAAGATATATCCTTCCTGGGGTGCAGCATGAAACAGCAGGCTAGGTACGATACAGGGATAATGAATGTTTGAGGCATTAATGCAAATATCAGGGCAGTACGTGTCAGAATCGAGGCCTTCGATACCGATATTTCTGATATTATGACAATATCATGATATATCAGCCGTATTTTGTCAGCTTATGATTTTTAAATTTTTTTTTTCAACATATCCGATACCGATATGTATTATCCGATATAACCCATACCTATATGTATTATCCGATATAACTAATACCGATATAGCTGCGATTGATACCAATATTTTCATATTGGTTTGAGGTGCTCAATAATGAAGCTGAAATTAATCTGCATATGATAGATATTGATATTCCAGCTGTTGTTGCAATACATGGTGACGCTGCAGAATATGACCAGCACACTAAGCCTGACACTATCCTTACTAATTCTATATTTCTTATTCATGGCCACATAATGATACTTTTGAGCACTATAACTTTGTTATTTCTACATTTCCTCTTCATGCTTTCCCTGTATCCCCAGAAAGCTCGTGAATACTTCCTTGAAAACATGAAGCAACATACAAAAGCCAGGATACATAATATTCGCCGATTACAAACTCACACAGCATAATACAAGATTTAAATAATGGAAAATCAAATACTGCAAAATTGTATCTAGAATGACAGGAAAATTGGAAACAAGACCAGATATAATTTTATTGTTATGAGCAAATCCAAAATCTTTGTAGACAAAGCCAAACATGAGTTTCCATCCAGGGATAAATGAAATCCAATATATTAATCTGTTAATAAAAGAATAAAAAATGTATTTATTGTGTCGCTTGATCTATCAACAAACCAAAGAATCAATCAGTATGAGATAGAGTTGAATTCTAATGAGCGAGACAGACATCAAAAGAATTGCCAAAAGCACAAAAAGAGCAACTTTAGGTTTATGTGTGTCAACATGACACGATGAAGGTCATTTTTTTTACTTTGTTTTACTCTTGGAAGCTTAAATCTACATGTTTTAAATATATATAAAATCTTATAAGAAGCCTAAATTCATAAATTTTTAGAAGTATAAAATATACATAAATAAAAAATTTGGGGACATTTTTTAATACTCTAGAAGGATAGCAAGACTAATTTTGATAAAATTAACCCAAACTCCTAAAACAGGTAGATGAATAATTAGAAATTGTCAAACTTTTAATATATATATAACTCACTTTTAATAGGGTTATGAGGAAAAAAAATGACGTATGCGACATCTGCAATGATATGTATCACTTGATACAGCCGCGATAAATACTAATACTGACATTTTCATTTATGATTGAAATAGTTACCATGATGAAGTCATAGACATATATGCACCATGAACAAAACATTAATAAAATAATTTAAGTATTGAATCATAATAAGGAAGAATGCAACAATTATCATACTGACCCTCTCCTTCAAATAAGACGAGTAACAGTCTAATAGAAGTGCCAAATTCATGTATAGCCAGATGAAATACTGACCTATCAAACATGCTTTGTAATATCAACCAATTTAAGATCCATTCAAGGGTCTTCGTCAAAATCAGGCGTTGCTGTGCCCCATTAGGACCAGCCTTGACAGTCGGACCAGCCCCTGGGACCCACTTAGAGATAGGGAAAGACAGCACCGCTTTGTTGATCATGCCAATCAAATAATTCTCCTTCCGCATCAACCGCATTACTATGTCATGGGCAGACAGATCTTTGACCACACACAGCTGCTGCATATTTTGGACCTCAACAACCTTCTCAAGAATCGATGCCCAAGGCATGGTTTGTAATTCCTTATCCGTGACATGTAGACTGAAGGGAAGAAAATCACACCCTTAACCATATTAGGCTAGTTGAAGTCCTAATAAAATGTTGCTAGAAACACAGATAAAAATAAAGTACTCAAATATTATAACAAATAAATTTAATATTAGGCTAATTAGTAAAGACAAGGATTTCCCGTTATGACCCTTCTGCATCTTTGTTCCCTTTGTCATAGGTCGTCACCTAAATCCCTTAGGGAAGGAACGGGGGAAGGAACAAGTTGAGATCAAAAGTAAACTCATATGTTACAAAATGTGGATAAGAGACATACCTTTCACAATAAAAGTGACGAATTCTGAGTATGTATTTCAGCTGCGCAAAAAACCTCAAGAAACAGAAGATCCAATAGATGGAAAATATTCCCAAATAGCCAAGAATAACTATTTTATAAATTGTAAGAGGAGTTAATGGGTGCTGATGAAGAGCCTCTTTAGCAAGGTCACAAGGCCTTGTTCCAGATTCAACTGCATCTATCCCACATTTTGCATTGCGGAGACCATTCCAATCAACAAATAACAAAAAGAATCCCGAGAAACATATAGTGAAAGCAAGACTCAAGAGCTCCACTATCCACTTTACAATGATGCACCAAAGACCTTTCTCACAATAATAGCTGTAAAGTCTTTCAAAAAACAGATCCAAGTCTGCAATCGGTTCAGCATTCAAGCCTTCACCATTAAGTAGCCCAGAGGGGCTCTCACTACCAGGACTCGGTAGCCTTCCATAATCTGATAATTCAATTTCAGGAGACACGTTGCTAAGCAAGCTTGTGGCTATAGATGACTCGCCACGCCATTTCCATCTGAATATGTTAAGAGCATTTGTACCCTTATGTCCACTGGACATTATTTATAAGAATCTACAGCGGAAAAATATGGCAAGTCCATTCCCTAAGATGCCAATCTAGTCAAAGAAAGCTGCTGAAAAATAAAAGAAAAAAAGATGCAGAGTCATTCCTCCACTAGAAGTTTCCAACAAAAAACTTTTAAATCACTCAATTCGTAGATGCAAATATCGGTGGATGATATTTCTTGATACCACAACAATATTGCGATATATTACTATATTGATAATATTATAGCTAATATGGCATTGTCAGGTTACGATTCTTAGAAATTTTTTTTCTTTAAATATATCTTATACCGATACTTATTATTTGATAAGTCCTATAATGATATGACTACAACCAATACCGATATTGATAACTCATCAGCTCTTTATCCAAAATTTTTATCAACTCATCATATCAATGGAAAAACACCCAACAAGGTGCTAATAGCAACAGACAACCCCCCCAAACCCCAACCAAAAGAAGAAGAAAAAAAAAAAGAATGCTCGGTCCATCAACAAGTAAAGGCTAAAAACAAACTTTTAACGAGGAATTCAATGTGAACCAAAGAAAGCCAGAGCAACAGCATACTAACTTCCTTGCAAAGCTTATGCTATTTGAACAAGTGGAGTGGTTATTCAAACATGGGATTTCACTCTGCATATAATAGAGAGCAAGATAGCTCACAAAGGGCATCAACGGCATTAGATCTGGTGGAGAAAAGTGATGAAAATCAACCTTATTAAATACCCAGGCCAAAGGCTGAGTCTTCACACAATGACAAGGCTATTCCATTTTGAGTAAAGTTCAAATCACAGAAAAGGGTACGGATGCATACATCTAAGCTCTCCAGAACCCACAACAAGGAATCCTTGGACAGTCCTTTTGTATTAAATGCCCACTCATACTTACCTAGGAAGAAAGCCTTTTCTTAAATACCCACTCCCAATTACCTCGGAAGAAAGCAAGGACTTGAAAATTTGCAAACTTGTCATGTCTCGATAGGCTACAGAGAGTGGATCAACGGTTCTAAATCATTCAAAGAGGCCTAAGGATGCATCTAAATTCAAGACCAAGGTTTGTGAGTATGACAGGATTCATCAAGAATACTAATGAACATTGCACAAAGTATGAAGCCAGATTCTGAAATATAATAGACATACTCTCAGAGAAGCCCGTGAAGCAGCCCTAAGACACAAACTCTCCCCGAAACCATTTTCCATTCCTTCTTCCAGTTGAAAAGAAGGTACGAGCAGGTGAGTCCAGAAATTTACCCATTTGAGGCAAAGGATATGTGCTTTTCTGGATCAGCAATGACTTGAAGAGTCTATGATGGGGATTTGAGTGCAGGAGCCACATTTGGGCAGAAACAACAATACTGACTGGGCTGGGAGTGACTAGCAGTACAAGACACAGAGATGTATTTAGTCTTATGCATATCAAAGGTCATGAAGAGGAAGCATTCAGATTTTTCTGCAGCATAGACTATAAAGATGGGCAGGAAAGAACCCATGAAAGGATAAATTGATTTTTCTTTGTTATGTATTAAATATGCTACAATTTCTAATTGAATCCTAATGTATATTTGCCGAAATCAAGTGTTACGACTCCGACCCAAGCATGTAATTAAATAAATCCGAATAAATTTTCTTTTCCTGAAATTGGACAAAACCGAAATATCCCAAATCAAAGGGTCAGACCTGAACAAAACCAAATCCAAAAAAAAACAACATAATATCCATGACACTGGACAACAAACACAGGACCTAACTAAACTACCTTGTCCAGTCACCAACTAAATCAATTTAATAACCTGCTCATACCAAACATATCTGTCAGGAAAACATCTGCCAAGTATCCAGCAATGATAATATAAAACTAGTACAAATATCCACATTGATAAGAGTATCTCCCAATATTACAGGCCATAAATAAATAAATTAGACAGAATCCTAACATAATCTCAAAACAAATCCAAAATACATATCCAACAACAAAATAATAACAAAAGTATTTAATCTTCTCTATTCATGATCATGCAAGAAATCCTGAGACCCTCTAATATGAAAGGTTAGAAAATAGAGCAAATCATAAACCTAAAGCTCTCTCTCTCTATACATACATATCACATGCATCAATTAGATAGAAGGACCATAAAATTAAGAACATTATGTCAAAAATCCAATATATCAAATATTCCAAAGATCGAATGTTCAAATCTAATTTCATATGCAGAATTTGTAATCCATAAACAAATATCTAATCATATCAAAATGTACAAAATCGTCCAAATATCCAAATATCACATAATTCCAAATGCTCAAAAGTCTATAGTCTGATAATTTCGAAAACTGTGTCAAAACTTATAATTCTCAAAAGATAAAACATTTCAAATATCAAATACGATAAAGATCAAAATTTCAAAAATCCAAATCATGTTAAAAACTAAGAATCAAGGACAAAGGACCAAATTTTGAGAAAGGGTTACTCATACTCTCAACAACTTTAAGTTAAAACACTACTATTTAAACCCGGAGGCAAGCCATCTACGAATACACCTTATAGATAGGTCAAATGCCACTTTTTTTGCCACAAGTGGGAATAGGTGCAGCCCTCAAGCGTGGCTGATATATTAGGAATTCAAATATGTAATTTCGTTCAATTTCTTATAATGATTTTCAACAAAATACCAAATGGTAGATTCTATAACAATTCATAAAACTTTTCTTCACTATAGAAAAATCACAAATCCAAAACTTTTCACCATGTGGGAATGTATATATAGATAACTTTTTATCTTATGAAAAAGTATAAATATCAAAACTTTTTATCATGTGGGAAAATACAATATCAATTTAAATATCAAAATAGAATATGATCCAGGCATTTATATGGAATATCAACATATAAGGCCAAATGCACAAATTTCATGATTTTTTTCTTCACATTATTTTAATATATAAAATATTTACTTATTCTGGAAAAAAAAATCCTTCAGATATTTGATAAAACCCAACAAAATTCTAAAACAATCGGTAAAAACTATATGTGTACCCACAAATATCTAAAATAAAGGAGTAAAGGGTAACATGTATGTACTATAAAATAAGAAGTTTAAACAAAAATCGAAGAATTCTGAAATAGACTAAAGATCGAGCTTAGAAATATTTACTTTCTACAGTTGATCTAGCAAATCTGATTCCCAAATACTCTAAAATCTTCTTCCTCATTTTTTTCTCTCTCTCTCTCTTCTACTTCTCCTGTTTTCTTTCTCTCTCTTCTCTCCCTTTCCCATGCAAAATAACCGTTACAGCACAAACAAGTCCTTATATACACAATTGGCGCACAAGCGCCAGATAGGCACACATCAAGTGCCATTTTTCTAGACAGGCACGCACGAGTGCCAACACAGGCGCCACTACACCGCCTAAACGCACACAAATGCTGCCACAAACGCTCCTTGGGCGCAACCATTTTGCCATAAACACGCATGAGTGCCTCACAGGTGCACATCAAGAAGGTGACTTCTACCTAGAACACGCACGAGTGTGAAAGCAGGCACCCCTTAGGCAGCGAGCTTGATTATAAATAAACAAATTTTCTCTTCAAATTTTCATTATATAATAATTTTCAAAGTGACCCAAAATTATATTAATGACATCATAATTCATAATTTAAAAAAGGGCATTACATCAAGTCCATTAGGATTTTGAATTTTCAATTTAATTCAAACCCACAGTCATGAGGACCTCTTGTAGCCCCTTGGAACTAAATCCAGATCATCTATACTAGATCCAGAAGTTTTGTCTTTTTTATCATGGTGCACAACCAATTTGGATTCGGATTTTATTTCCTAAATGGGCAACATTGCTCCCTTACACATGCCATGAACCAGAAACATACCATGTTCCAAGTACAATCGTCCAATCTTCCAATTTCTACTGAAATTACATTGCAATATTCATACTAAGATTGTGTTCAAAACATAGAGCTACCCTATGCTAGAAGATATTGGCAAACAGTTGTCCCCATAAATTTGACTTGCGAGCAAGTGACCTTTCTAGATAAAGTTTTACCATAAATGAATATTCCGATGTAATGGCAAATTCTAAAACTAGATCAACCTGAATGTAATAAATAAAAAGGAAAAAGCAGCAAATATATTTGCACTAAATAGTCCAGGTTTTCACATAATAAGACACTGCCAATGGAGGATACTCCTACAGAAAGAAAATGCAAAAGGGGGAGGGAGCTCAAAGGATGCAATTTTCTAGCAATCATGAGGCAGCATTCGAGGGGTGGTTCAGAATATTGCAGAAAAAGAACTTAAGAATGAAGAAGATTTGAGCATGCAAGAGCATTGGAGATTCAGAGGGGTTAAAAGAAAAGAAAATTACAAATCCTTATGGCATTGGCAAAATAACCCAGTTTAAAAGTTGGAGCAAGGCTATGTCCTTATAGTTTCATATCAATGAAGCTGGCTCAAGTATCAAAGATCTTTACAGCTTAGTGCTTTGAGATGCATTAACAATCTAGAAATATCATCCTCAAGATATTCATAAAAAAGAGTAATATTTATCATCATTATCAAATAAAAGTTCATATTTTTTTTCCTTCATTAGCTTGTACATTTAAATGACTATTTCATTTCTAGATATCTCTCTAAGTTAAAATCTTTATCATTTACAAATACCAAAATAACAAGGCTAGAGGCATATATCATTTAAGGTTTATATTATTTCTCAAATTTATTGCAATGTATAGCCTCACTTACTCAAAAACTTTTAGCCATAAAACCCTTTGTTAAAGAATCATTCTCAAATATAAATTTATTATTCTCTTATAGTCTCCAAGAATTCTTCTTATCAATCACTATTTACTTTTATCAATCCTAATTTCATAAAAATCAGTTAATATTAAAATTAATAATTACATATAATTGCTAATTCAAAAAGAAGTTGTTTAACTTTAAAAAAACTATGAGGCGCTCAAGGTCACCTTGAGCCTCAAAAAAAGGCGCACGCCTTAGAGCATAGACACGTGCTTCTTGGAATGAGTCTCGTCTAGGCATGTTGAGGTGATAGACTTTGAACCTTGATCCTAGTCATGCCTTCATGAACACAGTCAATTTATATAACGCATAGCTCTTTGATTAGTGTTATAGAAAGGATGTTTTCAACGCAATCAAACTTAAGGCTGGAAAAAAATGGGTGCCTGAAGGTGAGGGGATCAAGATCACAGGCAATTTGAAGGTCTACTCCCATGTCCCAGAAAAGATTCATTATCTATTCTAGAAAATAATCTCAAATGTCACGATTTTGTCAAGCGTTTGGCACTTGGAAATGGCAAGGTTCATCGCTCCATATCTGGTTCTCAACATCGCATATTATAATCAAAAGTGGTGCCCTTCATTGACTAAAAAGAGAGATGTATCACTAAAGTACCGAAATAAGACCATAAAAATCTGACAACTGAAGGGAAAAAGACACTTCGGGTGAATACATTTCTAATGATAATGATCAAAGCAATAGAAACTTCATAGCAGCACCCAGAAGTCCGTGACGCACTAACCAGATAGCCATAGAACACACAGCCAACAGCTTACAGATGGGAAATTGTTTCGCTAAGCCCCCAAAGCAATTCAGGCGTCTGCATTCAAATTTCTCACATAAGCATCACTTTAATAAGCTAATGGAACCACATCAAATTAAAGCCAACGAGAATATGAACAAAAATAATGCGTGTGTTCGTCGTAAAGAAAAGCATAACTCCGAAGCGCCGCCAGATGGAAGATACCGAAGAGCAACAAAGTTACGGAATAACTAAAATATGTATCTTCCAAAGAGCAACAAAGTTACGGAATAACTAAAATATCATTCAAGTTCTGGTGTTCTCGTCAAAACAAGCTCAAAAAAGCTAATCTTGGAAAGTTAACAGCCAACAACTAGTACCCATTTGAATTAATTTAACGCCAGATGAACCCAATTGAACTACAGCAAAATACCCAGTACACAAAACTAAAAATAGTACTGAAACCATGGATACAATATTCTCGGGAGATCCAAAACTAATTATGGTCTAATAAGCAAACAAAATTACCTGCGACCCAGATAACTCAAGGCGTTGAAAAACGCCAAGAAAAGCCGCAACGACGGTGAGATTAGTTTTATATCCACTGCTGCCCAGAAAGAACTGAAAATTACAGACAATCAATAGATAGAGAAATTGGTCCTCGAGTATAGCATGAAAAGAAAAGCCGTAATTTTTTCTCAATCGCGATAGCAAGGACGACGAAAGATGAAAAGAAGAAGAATAAGAAGAGGGGAAAAGAGTTGGGACTTGGATTGCGTGAAAGAAAGAGGAATTTTTATTTTTCGATAATGGTTTCTGAAGAGGCGTTTGTGGGTTTTATTCTTTCCCTGTGTCTACAATTAAACAATTTTCACATGTTCTCTCTTCAAAATGTCTATTGTATTGTCCTCCTTTCTCTCTCAACTAAACGAGAATTCCCAGTTAACACGGAAACTGCGAGGTAGGGTGAATTTGTACCAATTTTTAATTTAAATATTCTGGTACTCTATTTCGCCGCCTCCGGCTGCCTCTCTTCGCCGCACCGCCATCAATTGCTATTTTTTGGAAAAAGATTATATAAAATATAGATACATAGGTTTTCAAAAAACTTTGTTTTACAGATTACAATTTATGTTCTTTAACATTTGTTAATTGGTAAATTTTTATTTTATTTTTGTAACATCCAATATTAGTAAAAATGAGCATTTTGATTTGCTCTATAATCAAAAATAATAAAAATGCCTTATTGTAAAAATTTTTAAACTGTGTTAAACTTAGTTGATCGATTATAATGAATAACCTAAATAAAATTTCAGAATTATACAAAATGAATAAATTGCTATCAAACGAAAAGTGAGGAGAGTAAACTCATTTAGAGATAGCCTAAAAATTTTGTAACCAGTATATCAAATCTTTTCTTCTTAAGCGAAAAGAATTCAAATCGTTATATTCATAACTATTTTTAGTGTTTGACACTTTCTTGTTAAGTGTGATATCCTCAAATAACAATTGAAGGTTTTAATACTTTTTGTTAACAACATGAGTAGCAAATTATTTGAATTTTTTGACCCTTTTCTATGAATCTCAAGTATATATATTGATACGCACCTACCAGAGAACAGGTGAGTAAAGTGAGGTGAAGGGAAAGATAAGAAAGTTGACAAGAGCAGAACCCAGAGAATAAAAGAGAAGAAAAGGGCAGAGAAGAAAGATGAGAATCTAATAAAGGGATGAGTACAGTAATAAATACTTAGCCTTTCATTCCTCTCTGCCCCCACTCATATACACGTGAATGTAACTATAAGCAGAATATGAAAAATATGCTCTTTAAAATATACTTAACAACCTAATAGCAGAATATGAAAATATTTCTAACATAACCAATAATATATTAAATATATATCCTAGTAAATTAAATAAAATATTGATATTTGAGGGGGGCTAGGTAGTGCGGGTGCTCCTTTTGGCAGCCGGTTGGCTCGATGACGATGTGGGTACGGTTGTAGCTCTAAGACCCATAACATATATTCAATACTTGATACTTGCTCAAAGACTATTTGAAGGAGAATTTGAATTGGCATGGGATGACCACTTGAGCAAGATATTGTTTCTTTGCCGGATAGAATTGGGACAAAAGCTCATGCTATAGAGACTTATAGGCTAGCCTTAGGAAATCCGCAAGACATTAGCTCAAATGGATCAAATTCGCTGTTATTTTTTAAGGTAAATCGTGAGATAGCCATTTAAGCATAAATCAGTTCCAACCACTACCACGTCTCTCGTCATATTTGGCCAGTTGTTTACTATATAGAGAGAGGCACACATTTTGAAAATAAGAGGAATATACAATATTTTAGTTCCCTTGATCTAAATAGAGTCCTATTGGTGGTCTGGATTTTCAATTCATTGAGGACATTATCTTTGAGTCACCAATTTTTTTGAGAGATTTCATATTTTCATTTGATAATATATTCATGAATGCTTTTGATAATCATTCACTCACAATCTATTGAACTCATTACTTGGTTAGCAATATTATAGAGTTCTAATATATGGCTTGAAACATAGAGTCAACAAAAGGAATCTCCTAAAAATTTGGAAGGAGTATGAATCCGTGACTTAGAAGGTTAATCGAAGAATAGGCCCTTCAATAAGGATCATGTGCCGGGATGAGTTGATTAGGAGAATTCAATGTGTTTCTGCGTATTATATTATAAATTAACTTTCTAATAAATTTGTCTATTCCTAGCTTGGAATGACTGTAATTTTTTAATATTAAATTGGTTGATGCTTGAGGTTTTTCTTTCTCGGTGAAATCATATGTTGTTTACATTCTCATAAGCTTTTTATTATTCTTTTGTGATCATAGTCATTCTACTTTATGTGGTATAAAAAATAGTTGGTCAAATAGATATTAGTTCAGATAGAAAATAACTAAAGACGTTGACAAAAATGAATAGTAAAAGAAGGTCAAGCTCAGATATTGAACCTAATAAATTAAAATCTAAGGTTAGACCCAAAAAAAAAAAATAGTCAAAGCCAGGAAGTCCAGACCTCTAAGACACTAGAGGGGGATTAACTGACCAGCTAATCCTATGACGCTGGTGCAACCCTATCCCTATCATGTAAAGGTTAGGCCCCTACCATACCACACTTGCGACCCATCCATATGTGCCATGGGACGTCTCATCTAACTATGGAAACATGAAAGACATGTCGCGACTACACTAAAAAGGTTATGAGCTCGAGGTTGGCCCCCCAAAAAAGATTGTGTTACAACTCTAACACCAATAAG